>JBBJLR010000018.1:6848950-6869673 GCA_037577145.1 Brachypetersius gabonensis
ATATGTTACAGCAGTGTTTTTATACTTTTCCTCATTAAATAAGATTTTATTCAGGTCATCACTAACCAGTACCTCATAAAGCAGAATGAGGTGCTTGTGTGGGAACTTAACAGACACTGGCATTGAATGGTTGTCAAACTCGTAGACATGCTGATTTGATCAATTGCATGATCTTTCAAAGTAATGAAGGCGTAGCATGGTCCGGACCACGTGTCCGATGATGTCATGCCCCTCTTTTCGCAAAAAATTGTGAAAAAAAGATGACACACAGACTCACTGCTACATTTACAGAAGACACATATTCTACATTTTTGTAACACCTGGTTTTGATTGATAAAGTAAGTGTAACACAAAAATTGGTGTAACGCGACCTGGACCACGTGTCTGGTGATGATATGCCCTTATTTTAATACGAAAGTTGTTTTATTTTTTAAAATAAATTGTAAATTATTTGTAACAGCTGTTTTGATTGATAATTGAAGTTGCAACGCAAGAAAGATGTTTGAACTAAAGCGTGGGACACTTGCCCACAGCAGTGCGCACTACAGAAGGTAGTACGCACTACGCAAGTGCGCTATTTCGGACACACCCACAGTCTAGACCACGTGTCTGATGATGTAGCGGCCCTGGAAATGACGAAATAAAGTCTTTCCAGCGCTGGGCCGGTAAGATGGCTGCGAATCTGCAGGTTGGTGTGTGATTTTGGGGTCGTGGTGTGTGTGTGTTTTCTCCTTCGTGTTCAGATCCTTGACGTGGGCTTTTTAACCCACGTGGCTACGCGTTTGTGCGCGTGATTCACGCGCTCAAAGGCGGAGCGACGTGGATTAAAAAGTCCACGTCGAGGCTGAGGTCCATCCAATAATGACCACGCTGAGCTGTAAAAAAGCCTTTCCTGCTGATTTGGGGGTCTCGCTTTGAGCCCCCCAGTCCCTGTGCTGAAAACGAGGCGTCATCGAGACCTGATGAATCATCTCTATAAAACAAAACAAAACAACAAAAAAATAAAACAGCAGAAGGGTCTTTCTGGACCCCAACATTTCCTGAGACTCTTAACTTGCAACAGAACTCTGAACTGAGAGTCTGTAGCACTTCTTATAGCTTTGTTTACCTGAGTTTGTTTTTATTAATGAATTTTTAGCCTTTTCTGTTTTGTTGGTTAAACTTAAATAGGTTAAAGTGGATTTAGTTTGAATTTTGAGGAGTTATGATGTAGTTTTCGTTGTATTTTTCTGCAATGAGTTGTCAAACCTTGAATGGACATGTTGGTCAGTAAATGTGACTTAAAACATGTTTGTTTATTAAAGGAAAAGTAATAAAGCGCCATGATTTATAGCTAGATTGAAGTAGGTATCGAAGCTATAACAGTTTCTAAAGCTGTTAAGCTCTGGATATAAGGCAATATGTCTTAATAAGTCTCTGTTTGTTTTTTACAATTGGTTTCTGTTTGGCATTTTAGTTTGTTTCGCAGTGTTTGTTGAAGTTTTTGTCTTTTTTGTTATAATAATTATAATGAAATTAATTATTTGCTGCTTGTTTTTATGGACTAAAACCCCAGGGTGGAACGCAGACTGTTTCCTTTGAGGAACTGTTTAAATGCTTCACACTGAGCTACTTTATGGATTTCCATTTTTGTATATTCCATGGTGATATAACTGGCCCAGTATTGTGGCAGCTTCATGTTTTTTTTAATTATGACCAGGACATCGCAAGCATTTTACTATATTTGACATATTAAATGTAATATTGGGCATATTTGGCTATTATGCCTGTTTTATAGTGTATCTTGATAAACGAGATCACTGCTCTTAAAGAATAAGAGGAGTGTTTGATATTCTAACGTAGTGCATCATGATGGACTGATAATCCACATTAAAGCTTCCAGTACAGAATCTGAGTTTTTACTCCATGTTCTTGTAAGAGTAAGTTTTACTCAAAGTCAGCCAAAGTCTCGATTGGATGCTCGGCAGGGAGGTGGCGTAGATTTCTGGACGTGGAAAGAAAGTACAAAAAGTAGCTCAACTGTTCAGAACACTGGTCTGGTGATCTGCGACATGTAAAACAGGTTCAGTTGTTTGATCTGAAACAGGATCATCTGTTTAATGTAAAGTGTCTCATCCTGGTGGGCCTCTGCCACTCTTCCCCTCGCCCCACCTGGACTAACAGTGTTTCTGCCCCCCGTCCTGACAGGTTTCGGACACTCTGAAGAAGTTTGCTGTGAAAGTGACGACATCGAGCGTGAAAGAGCGCGGGGAGGTTTTGCGAGAGCTGCAGGAGTGCATCCGAGTGAAGAGTGAGCTGCTATTGTTCTTATTAATAATAATATTTGGTCACACTGAAGGACTGAGATCAGCACTAGGATCTCAGTCAGTACTTTAGAGATGCTTAGGATTTTGTAAGAATGTCAGTGTTCTGAGAGGCTGAGTCAGAATTTCGATCTACTGCATCCAGAAGTGGAGGAGGAGGAAGAGCGAGGGAGGAAGGCTGTTCCGTATCCATGTCCTTCTGACTCTGATTAACTGTTTCATGTGTTCCTGTTTTTTTTGTTTGTTTGTTTGATTTTTTTCAGGCCTGCCAGAGCCCGCCATCAAAGGCCTATGCAAACTCTTCTTTCTTACCCTTCATAGATACAGGTGAGAGAAATGTGACATTTTCCTCTACAACCAATACTGCAGGGATGGAAGGTTTAATAGCGTGTTTGTGAAATGTTAAAGGCGTGTATGATTCTGGTTGTGTTTCAGGGATGCAGCCTCTCGCCACGCAGTGCTCGGAGTCATTGACCTTCTGGCGCAGTCGCAGCCTGATGCTGTGGTTGCCAACCTCCCACCCGGCCTCCTCAACTGTGGAGTCATCAGCAGGGGCGTCATGCCTGGGTACGATTCCTACAGTGTTAACACACACATGTGCTGTCAGACCTTTTTGTTGTGTTTTGTAGTGCAGTATTATATCAGATTCGACAGATTTCACTCGTCAGTAAAATGATAAAACACCTCACACAGCCACTGACCGTCCCTGCAGTGTGCAACCAAACCTGACCGATGCGCTGACCACTGAGTTATATCTGCATACTTATAAAGTATATTAAGAGGCCAGTATTATTAGAGGCGAAGAAATCATTCTATATTCAGTTATAAAGAGACACCATATTTTACCTATGTCAGGTTATCTACAGATCTGTAAACAGTTACTGCAGTTGTATGTCTTCTATAAGATATACAGCTACCTAGCAGTAGCATTAGATTTTTGCCTTCCTTCTTTATTCACCAGCTAACGAAACAGAAAAGCATAACAACCCCCCACCCCCCCCCCCCCCAAAACCCTCCCTAAAAGGCTCTTCTCACCGCCAGGGCACCCTGTGAAATGTTTCTGATTCCTGACAATTAAACTGAAAATCTCTCTGGGGATGACGGCAGAATTTCAGTGAGAGCTTAAGACTAATTCCCAGGCTTGTTTTTCGTCTGTGTGTAGGAAGAGCACAGCGTCGGGTGCTTGCTGTGCTTTGCCCTGGACCTGCCTGATAGTGCGCGTCGTCTTCCCGACCCCTGAGAGCAGAGAAGGCGCCCACTGGAAAAAACTGGTCAGTTATGTCTGCACTCCCACAGAAACACAGACACCTCCATTTTCTCTTCCAGTTTTACATCCTGTTTTGTGTAATTATAATGATGGTCTGAAATGGCCTTGCATTAAATTTCAGTATTTTAGCTTGAAAATAAAATGTTTTCTCTCCAGTTCCACTCCAGATTTGATTTTGGAGATTTGATTTGATTCTCTCTTCTATCTTTTAAGGCCCATTTTTACAAAAGCTTTCTTACTTTCCTGTTTCAGTGATTTTACCTAAATTCAACCTAAGCTCAAAATCTTAGATATCTCTTAGTAATTAAATGTCTTTGTGGGGATTTTTCCCTTTAAGTGTAGTGACTTTTCACCTTTTGAACCTCTTCCAGTTCTTCATGATTTCACTGTACTTTAGCAGACAGGGAAAAATATGAATCAGTAATTATCCCCTTAAAGCCTTCTGTCCTAGAGACAATATTGAGCAAGCTGAAGGCCCCTCCCAGCTCCACAGTTCACTCAGAAATATGTCACTGTACAGATGGAGAATGGGCTGCAATTACAGATTCATGCCTACTTCATTTCCTTTGTCTGTCTTTGAACAGGTGGAGGTACAAAGTCTGCTCCTCTCTGAAGTCGTGGGTGGAGCTTCAAGAAATGCCCTCCAATCTTCGACCAAGAGGCTCAACAAGCTGTGGAAAGATGTGAGACGCTCAGTGACCGTTTCTGACCAGTATTTCATGCTTTTTGTACCTGGTTTAAAATGTAGTCAGAACATGAAGCTTTAAATTTTTCCCTTTTTTGATGAGACATTCAGCACTATGCAAAGATCTGGAGACTTTTGCTTGAATTGCCTTGTTGGTGCATAAATATTATTTGCTGCCTAACTCCCACCTTTGGTCTATTAAATAGATTAAATAAAAGAAATGGGAGCAAATGTTTTATTGTGGCAGAAAGTGACAAAAAAGAGTTCCAACCACTCAGCATTCAGAAGCAGCAGTATACTGATCATTGCATGGTCGTCTGGAATCATCTGCTCCTGTTTCTTCACTGGTTTAGGACTTCTTCGGTTTGAATGATTCGTATGCAGGCCACTGTGGGGCTTAACCTCTGAAACTGGTCAGGTTCAGGGACTGGACTGAAAATGAGAGACCATGTTAAAAATACAGGGAAGTCTGGCTTTCTGGAAGCACAATATGAATTTTCACCAAGTGCTGTTTGTTTAATTCTGTCAGATTTCAGTGAACTCTACACGCAGGGTGATATCACTTTTTTTTTTCCACATTCTGAGAGAAAATCGTTAGTGACCGAGTGCTGTGGACTGTTGGAGGAAAGGCAGCTTCACACCTGTGCACTGTTGAGACAGAAGCATCTAACTATGTAGCCACAGCCCAGTAAAGGGGAACATAAGGCCACACGTTAGAAAACAACACCTCATGGAAGAGAGAAGCACCATGGTTTTCTTCCAAATGGATAAAAATATATCCAACCTGATATTAAGTCATTTGGGACTGTTAAGCTGCTGTAAAATGTACAGTAATAAAAAAAAAGTTCCGATCGATTATACCAGCCGTTAAAACAGTGCAGAAATGCAGAAAACTTTAGTCAGTGATGCATCGGTCACATAAATGAGGGGGAAAATAGCAAATGGATAAAGCATTAGATTACTGGTTCTGAATGTGGAAACGAGTCAGAACTGCATCACCCACTGAAATTTCAGAACATAATGATAATAGACTTAAAAGGGAACAAACTATTTAGCACAACGTTACTGTGTCGAGTGTGGGTGGAGCTAAACTGTCGTTAAAATTGATGGATGCCTAACTAGATATGATTTGACATCTAATTAGACATCCAGTGCAAAAAAGCCTGGGAAATGTATATAAAAACTGTTTAAATGAGCAGTGAGTGGGTTTTATTTCACATATTACTAAGTAAAATCAAAATGAATAAATACAAATAACAGTAACTACTGCTTTATACAGTTTATACAGTAGGGATTTTAGGTCCAGTATATCAGTGTGTTCCTTGTGGAAGTCCAGTATTACTGTAGTTTCCATCAGAAACCTGGTTTGACTCAATCAGTCCTTCATTAAATTAAATCAGGAGCTGCTGAGGAGGAATCTGGAAATGAAACTGTTCTCACCAGCTCATAAATAAACTACTTTTACAAACAAAACAAATCTTACTTTTTACTGCGTACTTGTTTGTGTTTATTCTAATGTTCATGAATCTTTCTTTCTACTAGTAAAGTTATCACATACTGCGAAAAATGACTTTTTGCATAGATTCCTAAGACTTTTGCACAGTACTGTATTTCTGCTCATTTTTATAATCAGACACTTTCTTCTTTATTCTTCAGTATTCAGTCTTCCTTTGATTCCACTGGAAAGTGGTGCATTAATTTCAGGAATAAATAGCAGTGATGTGAACACAGTTTCATATTTGGGATGAATAGATGGGAATATCGTGTAAAAGCGAAGGCCACATAAAGCCTTCAGGGTATTTTATTTGAATATTTTATGTCTCTCCAGAACCCTGGACTTGTAGACCAGTACATGAGCACCTTGCTGAGTCTGGACCAGAGCCCCTCCTCGCTTCCACTGCTGGCCTTGTGTGTGGACTACTGCACTACCCAGAAGGACATGAACACTGTCAACAAGCACAAGGTTGGCCTCTCCCTCTCTTCACTGTGACTGATACGCCTGACATCATCTGATACTTTTTAGCTTGCTTTGAAGATCATCTTATGCACTTCTTGTCTCAGGCAGCACTGTTAGACCTGTACATGAAGACTGTCCTGATGAGCAAGACCAGGCCTCTGCAGCACATCCTGGTGAGCCCAGAACTCTGGGTCTTGTTTGAGGTTATGAGGACACAGAGCAGCAGTGGTGTGTTATAGTGTGCTATTAAATGTGTGTTTTCAGGATAAAAGTGGTTCGGTGCTCCGTCACGTCTCCCACTCTGAGTTTAAGGAGCAGCTCCTGCCCACCCTGCAGAAAGCCCTGCTGCGCAGCCCTGAGAACTCCATGCAGAGTGAGAGAGACAGACAGACACACACTCACGTATACACCACGAGTTACACATTTGAAGACACTGTAGTTAATTTATATATATATTTAGATCTTGCACAGGCTGTTCAAATTATTATTCCAAATCTTTCCTCAGCCATCTCCTCCATGCTGGCTTCCCTCACTCTTGATCTCAGCCAGTACGCCAAGGACATCGGAAAAGGCCTTGCCAGTAAGTCCTCAGTTCTCTCTGTGATATAAAGATGCTACCATTTTACAGTTGGAAGTCATTAATTATCTCTAATGATATCCAGTAATAAACTAGACACCAAACCTTCAACCAGTGTTTAATTCCCAGTTCATCTCATACATTTTTCATCTCAACAATTCGTTAAGTTATTAAATAAGTATTTGTAGTAGTTTTTTGGTGCAGAATTACTATGACTGGCTAAATGGCTGCTTGATCCGTTTCTAGCTGAATTAATTGATCGTTTTATTGGGAGGTTACAGTCTACGGCTCTGTCCATCAACAATAACTGCTTTAATTCATGCTTCTAGCATAGTATTTGAAACGATGGAATTTTATTGTTTTTATTTCTGTATCTGCAGTAGAAATGATCTGAGTGAAAATCCTACCTTCAGCATACTGCAGCTGGGTCCCTGAAGACCCTTAACACTAAGTTGCTCCAGGGAGACTGCCCCCTGTAGTTAGGGAATGGAAGTCGCTTTGGATAAAAGCCTCTGCTAAATGCCTTAAATGTAAATATAAATGTGTTTTTCAGGTCAGCTGAAGGCGAGTAATACTGAACTGATGGAGCTGGCAGTCCAGGCAGTGCAGAATTTGTCCCAGCAGTGCAGTGACCCTAGTGCTGTCCAGGACCTCGTTACACACCTTTTTGGCATTCTTGGAGGTCAACAAAAATCTACACCCACATGCATGCACACATGCACCCACTCACGCACACAAACACTAACTGACTCCCCTTTACTGGTTGCAGGTTCAGAGGGGAAGCTTACAGCAGTTGCACAAAAAATGAATGTCCTGTCAGGTAAGTCGACCTCACCATATATTTTCCCCGCTCGTGGCTTTGTGAGCTGCCGCACTGACCTGTGTGTTTTTGTGTTGACTCAGGCATCAAGAGCTGCAGTCATCACTCTGTCTCTGGTGCCTCCAGTCAGTCCCTCAGTTCCAGTGTGGCTGTGCTCTTCATCCCATTCCTGCAGCAGGAAGGTGAGGGGCTTTAGCTCTGCTTGGCTTCAACATTCTGAGACTTATTTAGTAAAAGCCCTACTGACTCCCATGATTGGGCAGTTGTTTAATGCTCAGATTAGACTCAGCTGATAAAAGGTCAAACAACAAACTTTAAAAGTTTTGGCCTATAATCAGGGTTGTTATGCACAGACAGACATGTCACAATTTTGCATTGTTTCATTCAGTTTTCTCTCACTACTGTAAACATGCATTACACATCTGAGCTCCTTGGACCAAAAGTTAGTGGTTTGCATGTTTTCCTCTCTAATACTTGGTTCCTTGTCCCTTTAAGTCCTGTCAGGTGGGGAGAGAGTGGGCCTAGATGTACTTTTAAGAGATTGTATAGTTCTTACCTGACTGATGCTGTTAAGGAAGAGGAACCAAGTGTTAGAAGAGTTAAAAACTGATCTTTGATTATGCAATCATGAAAAAACAGAGTGGCAAATTTCTGTCCGTGCGCTCCGTACTCTGCTGTGAAGCCTGTTAATTTAGCTTCTACAGACTAAGAATAATATGTATTTTTAATGTTATTACAATGTAAGGGTTGTTTTTCACTTACGTTTATTTTCTCGTTTGAATACATGGTGGTGGTCCCCACTCCACGCCCCAATTTCCTACCTCTGTACTGGATGCTTTCTTTTGATGGGTTGATGTTTCAGTCAGGCTGTAGTCTGTAAGCATAAAATAATGTGTGTGTATGTGTGTGTTAGTCCATGAGGGGACTCTGGTCCATGCCGTGTCAGTGTTGTCTCAGTGGACGGGTCGCCTGAACACAGAAGTGCCAGCCGCTCTGAAAGACTGGTTTAAAAAAGCCTTCACACTAAAGACCTCCACCTCTGCTGTGCGCCACGCCTACCTGCAGGCCATGCTCGGAGCCTTTAAAGGTCAGTGCAATCTGTGTGTGTGTTCTGAAAAACAGGTAAAATGTTAACATCAGCAAAACTTTATCAAGTTCATAAACTTCTTTTTCCATACTGAGCTTAATGCCAGGGTTAGATTTCGAAATTCCTTATTTACAGATAATTAATTAAAATGTGTGAAATACATGGGATGTATATGTAGTCTTGTGTCCTGTTTGGACAGTTCGGCCTCAGTTCTTTGTCCTTTTTTTCATGTTTTTTTTTGTTCTCCTTTGGATGAATGTATTTTTGTTTAATTGATTTTTTGAAAATTCATATCACACTCTTTGTTTTATTTTTTTTTCCCCAGGTGACACCCTCAGCCAGGCTGTGGATCTGGTTCCTCTCCTCATTCAAACGGTGGAGAAAGCTGCTGCCCAGAGCTCCCAGCATGCCCTGCTCACTGAGGGAGTGGCAGCCTCTGTGCTGCTGTGTCGTCTCTCCATGCTGGACTCAGTGCCTGGTGAGGGATTAGTGGTCCAGTGTTTGTTCAGGAAGTTCATGTTTTGTCCAGTTTCCTGCTGTATATTCATTCAGAGTAGCTCAGATGTGAAGTCTGTGTATGCATGAGTATGTGTGCATGTAACGTGTGTGTATATTCACACAAACAAGCAGTTTCTGAACCATTTCTGGTGACCATTTAATTGTGGGGGAAAATGGTAGACCTCCATTTTAATGGAAATTTGTTCTGTCTATAGAATCTAAACTGACTTCTTTCTGGAACCTAATACTGGATGAGAAGAAACCCCTGTTCACCACAGAGAAGTTCCTCTCTCAGGCCGGTGAGGAAGGTGAGTGCCTGTAACATTCATACCAAGTATGAATGTACCAAGTGTTACCATGTTCTCACTGTTCTGTGTCCTGTTTGCTCAGCGCTGTGCACCCTGCTGCAGCTGTGTGAGAGGCTCTTCCTGGATCACCCCCACAGACTCAACAACAGCAAGTCTCAGTGAGTTCTGCACCACAATATAAAACACAGCATCAGGGGTGTAAACCTGATTTCATAATACACTTGCACTGATATCAGAATTGTGGGCTGGTATCAGGAATCTCCACCCCCTATTTTTGAGTATTTTAAGAATTGTTTTATTTTTCTTGTTTTCCTGTAAAGTCAGTCCTAAAACTCCTAAAACTGATTTCCAATTCTTTCTTTAGGATGTACCATCGGGCCACGGTGGCTGTGCTCCTGTGTCGGGTATGGCGAGTGCGAAAGCGCGCCCAGCAGACTTTAAAGAAACTCCTGTCCTCGCTGGGCGGGTCCAGCCTGGCCCACGGCCTCCTGGGAGAACTGAGAGTTGTCATCAACAAACATAAGGTTTTTTTTTTCTAGAAGACTATAAGAACTGCATTTTCCCCCAGAAAAATGCATGTCATAATAACTCAGTGTCTCTTCCCCCTCTCAGGTTTTGCCCCCAGAGTCTCTTCAGACGGAGACAGGAGAGCTGACGGAGCTCGGCCGGTCGTACGTCCCTCCACGAATCCTTCTGGAGGCTCTGACTGTGATCTGCTCTGTGGCAGGCCAGTGGAATGACCCTGCAGAAGCAGAAAAGTTGGCTCTAGAGGTCATCATTGTCACTCACCATCCTTCTATAGGTGTGTAAATACTCTGATCTGATTAGTGTGTATTACCTTGTTTAATATTTTGCCAAAACTAAAAGTTGTGTCCCAGTCTAATCTAAAGGAAGGGTCCGGATGTGATCCAGACACTTTTTAATCAAACCAGTATTTGTCATATTAATCCTGATACAAGGTTATATTGTACAATGTGTAATGGAATATGCCACTGACACGTCTATATATTAACAATAGAGAGCATGAAAGGCTACAAAGAAGAACAAAAAATATAGATTAAAATGTGTAAACAAACATTTGCAATGTAAACAAGATGTGAAGTGTGCTAAATAATTTGTAGTGTAAAGTGCAGTTGTAAGTAAATGCTCATCAATAAAAGACAAAGTGAGATACAGTGAGGTAGAGTTTTCAGATATAATGAATGGTTAAAAGCTGTTGTGTCGTATCCTGATTAAAAGTCTGTTGCTCTATGGATAGAAGCTCCTTCTGATCCTCTCTGTTTTGGCCAAAATACTGTACTTAATATTAGCAGTTCAAGCTGACAGTTACAGGGTGAGACAAGTCTCTTATGATGCTGGTTTCTCTGGGCCTGCATCTCCTGGAGTAAATGTCCTTCAGAGACCAGATCAGTATCAACAGTATCTGTGTTTTAATGCTGATCTGGTGCGGCGTTCTGCCTGGATCACTCGCAGTAGTCCCTTAGTGTCCTGTACGGAACTGTTCTCAAACCAGGACCTGATTTTCTCGACACTTTCTGATCTTTTCTTCGTTTTGTGTTCTGCTCATGCCTGGTGTATCTCGTTTCTTTTATTTTCAAAGATCTTTTCATCTCCTTTTTCCCCTTCTGTTCTGTAGTGGCTGGCAAGTCAGAGCTGTGGTCATTCCTCTTGTCCAGCATGAAGATGGACGCTGCTGAGTTTATTGACACCCACATGGAGAAAATCCTCCCTCTGCTGCTGGAGGCGAATGCCGACAACCAGGTCTAACTCAAGCTTTTCATTATTTTATACCCCCAATAAACAACAAAGCTGAATTTCTTGTAGGTGAAACTGTTGTTCTATTATGCTCAGGGCTGGATAACTTCAGTATCACTTTTAATATCAGTGCTTAAGTACCACCACCTACATAGTCTTTTCAGCAGCACTGTGCCAGAAGCAAATCTGACCAAATCTAAACCACTGATGTATTTTATCGCCTCACGGTGAATCACAAAAAGAGCAGAAGTAGTCCTGTTCAGTTTAGTTTTGTGCAGTGTAGATATGATTCACTGTTTGGACAAAAGTATTGGGACGACTGGTCTTTTCACCAACAGGCACTACATTCGAATCCATAGACTTTAATATAGAGTCCCCTCACCTTAACAGCTATCACAACTTCCAGTAGATTTTAGAGTCTCTGTGTAAATTTTTTTTGATGAGAAGGCCTGATTTGCAATCTTAGTTCTAGTTGAGGTCAGGGCGCTGTGGGGACCAGTCAAGTTCTTCTCCTGGAAGCTTGGAGCTTGCTTTGGGCACTGGGGCGCAGTCATGCTGAGAATAGAAAAGGTTCTGCCCCAGACTCTGTCCACAATGTTGGAATCAAAATGTATTGCCGAACCATTAAGATTGCCCCTCTCTGGAAGTAAAGGGGCTTAGTACTGTACTGTTGACTGCTTAAATTGAGCACTGCTAACATTTGTTTGATATAAAATATTGCACTACAGTCGTATCATTATCTAATGTTTCTTCCATAATGTCTATTTAAAAAAAACAAAATGCTGATTTCTGCTATCACATCACTATACCTTGCCCTAAAGATGTCCCTTAAAAGAATTAGTCCTGGGGCTGTTACAGAATTTGAAAATACTTTTGCTGCCTGAGCTCTGTCTCCCCAAACAGCCTCCTGCTCATTTCTGGCACCATGACAGCAGTTACTTAATGAAAGTATTTTTGATTATCTGTCTAGTAAACTTCTGGCAAGCAAAACTACATTTAGATATTTTTCAGTCTATTTCATTAGCATTCATGTAGGGCTGAAACGATTATTTGAGTAACTCGAATGATTCGATTACAAAAAAATGTTTTTTGCCGAAGAATTTGCCTCGAGGCTTCGTTTAATTCGTCACCAAAGTCCACCTGCCGTGTGTGACCCGGGGAACATGCTATTTTTGCTTCAGGGAGTAGGGTTTTTTTTGCACCGTAGAAGAGCACACAGTTCAGAGCAGGAGATATGAAGTAAAGCCCTGCGGGACTATTTTTTTAAAATCCCGCTCCTGCAGAATTTCTGACGATTCTCACCCGCTCCCACGGTCACATATGAAATGGTTTTAAAAGTTAAAAAACGATAAATGTTCTGTTATTGTAAGTTAGTGGCGCACACTGGCTGTGAAAAACGAAGAGAGACGCAAAAAGCACCTCGAGACCAGCTCGACCTCCTCATTCCTGTAGTGGATGGAAAACGTGTCGAATATTGCCAACAAGAAAAAATAGGGTGGCAATATTGTTTTTTAGTCTGTAGCAGAAAAGTCTTAAAGTGCATCAATTGGCCTAAAAATAAAATAAAATTTTAATCCGTTATTAAACTGTAAACATGTTTTGACCATTTAATGCTAAAAGAAATATAATCAATAAATAATAATTAATTCAAATTGATCAACATTTAAACTCAGGAGCACTATAATAATAATAATATATTTAAATATCATTTTATATTTTACAAACAAATCTTAAAGTGCATACAGACAGAGAAAATAACAAAATAAATAACGGGACGTTTTTGTTTTCTTTACTGTTAATAAGGAGACAATGTACATCATAAATGTTTCCCAGAAAGGTTGATTAAATGGGTTTAGTTCTGGAGCCAATAAGCCAAAGGTTTTAAGTTTTGATCTAATAAACATTTTGAGTTTGAATAAAAATCTTTTTTTGTGAGGAATAATTGCTGGCTCATTTTAAGGCCTTTCATGTTGCATAACCCACTATTGATATAGTTGTTTAAAAACACAAGTATGATTTACTCGATTAATCGATGAAAAAATCTACAGAATACTCTATTCCAAAAATATCCGATAGTTGCAGCCCTACATTCGTGTGAGAATGTCAGGCACCAGAGCAGCGTCTGTGACACCAGACAGACCTGCAAAGCAGCTCCACCACCGCCACCACATGATCGTTCAGACAGTGTCGGGTGCGCTGTGATTGTGTGTACAGTAAAAACATTGTATGACCCTGTGGAGTGCTTGTGGTTTAAGTAAACACTGTTTTAGCTGTTACTTTTATCTATAACTGACGAAGTGTTTTGCATGCTTATAAAACCCTTTGCTGGACTGCCACTCAAGATTCAAAGTGTTTGTCATCTGTACAGAAGAAATGGCATTTTTCTGTGCAATGAAATTCTTTCTTTGCTGTCCACACCCAAATGCCGAGTTAGGTGAGCTTCAGGTGAGCTTCAAAGCCATGACCACATACTTTCAAGTTTTAAATTTTATTTATTAATGGACAAAAAAATAGTTGTTTTCTGTTGGTTTAGCGTAGGTGGTATGTAATTCAGCTATAGATGATACCAAGTATTGTATTTTGAGCATTTCACTTCTAACGAAAATGTTTTGGGGAAACCTGCAGCAGAGACAGTTTTGAATTGACTTTGTATGCTGTCAAAATAATAGATTATCACTGGGCATTGATATGTGTTAATAGTTAGCAAGCTGTTAAAAATTAAATTAGTCTATTTCACCCAAAATGATCACCTTTAAAGCATCATTGATTTAAATGTCAATCACTGCCCTGTCACTCAGGCTTAGTGCTGATTGGTAGTGATTAGAGCTGCAAAATATGGACAGAATCAGTTTTGCGTCTTTACTGCTACATATTGTGATCCTTTTCAAGGATCAATATTACTTTTCTGCCAAAAAATTCTTAAAGTACTGTATGTAATCATTCACTGCACCATCCTTGCTGTCCATGTATGGAAAGGAAGCTGTAAAAACAGCCAGTTTTCAAACAAGTTATTGTGTTGCATTAGACCCACATATGTCCATACGCCTCCTTACTCCCCCTGCAGAAGTTTAGCTCCGCCCACTAATGCAGAAGTTCTAAGGAGTGTTACAGCCCCATGCTGTCTTTCGAATGAGCTGTAGTACCAGGCAGCCAATCAGAAAAGACACATTTAAGCCTTTAAGGCACAATAACAAAAATGGTCTGTGTAGTTCTGTGGTTGGGAAATGGTTATGTAAGAATAAATTATGATTTATGTTTTTGGCACACAAACCCATCAAACATATAAAAAATAAGTGGAAGGAAAATGTAGAAAAGTGACCCTTAAAACCGATCAGTGCTGTTAATGGCAAAAGACTGGCCAAAATAAATAGTCTTTTCTTGGATTATATGAAAACCTTGATTCATCAAAACACCCAGTAACTTTACTGGAGCTGTGATTGGTCACCCTGACAGAAACACCAAGGTTGGTAAGAGGTTGGGTTGTGTAACAGACGATGTATTGTAAAGCCCTGATAGTGATGAAATCTTATTCTTTAGGCTGTGAGAAATGCCGTTGCCGAGTTGTCCGTTCTGTCTCCTGGGAAACTGCTGCCACGTGTCATGGATCATGTGACCCAGTGGCTGTCCAACCCGGCATTGAGACAGGTGACGCGTCAGGAGTTCGCCATCATGCAGATGCCGGAAGGAGTGCTATACGACAAGAGCATCATCATGAGGTGAGCAGAAGGGTAGTGCTGAATACATAGAACCCAAAAACGTCCTGCGTGTATTAATCATCCTGTGTTTCCAGCGCCCAGCAGGAGAGCGCGAAGAAGGGCAACATGAAGAGAGAGAACAAAGCCTATTCCTTCAAAGAGCAGATCATCGAGCTGGAGCTACAGGAGGTGAGGAGCTCTGGTGTGATGATGGAACACTCGGTTCACTCTCTTTTTAGCTCGGACAGTGTGGACTTCACTTTTTTGTCTCTGGTTGTGCTCCAGGAGATCAAGAAGAAGAAAGGAATTAAAGATGAGGTTCAACTGACCAGCAAGCAGAAGGAGATGATGCAGAACCAGCTGGAGAAGGAGGCCGTCATCCGGAAGAGGCTTCAGGGGGTGAGGGCCAGTTGTTCTGATCTTATTTTCAAAGTCGGTTGTGGTGCTGTATGCTCCGAAGTTCAGTACTTTCTCAACTTATAAAGGTTTAATAATGTCTCCTCACCTCACAATCTGATCAGCTCTTGTTGACCCCAAAAGAAGATGAAGAAAACAAAACAGTGTGATGTTACTCACCCAGATGTCCCTCGTGGACAGGGGAGTGTAAAACAGGGATAGAGTGTCTGATATTGTAATCTTGTGTAAGGGACTGGTTCAGCAGATTTATTTATAGGGTTTATTTCCAGCTGTTGTTCTGACCAGTCTTTTGTAGTACAGTCTATTTAGTATGAGGAGTATTTTCTGGAGAGTTTTATTTTGGCTATATCTATATTTGATATGGTTCTTGTCTTTGTCTGTGCAGTCATAGTATAATCAGTCTTCTCCAGGATCAGTAAAGCTGTGAATCTGATTCTCTATTTATACCTTTTTCTCTCTCTCGTACTCTCTCAGTTGGATGTGGAGCTGCAGTGTGCGGTGGGCCTGTTGGAGGCCACTATGGCTCGTCGTCCTCCTCAGATCTCGTGGCATTTGCCTGGGGTGCTGCAGGTTCTTCTGCCTCTCCTGCACTCTCCTCTCGCTGCTGCTCACGTCCAGCAGGCCTTCCTCAACATGGGCACCTGCCTCCTGCCCAAAGAGCTCAACTTCCTGGGTACTGTCACTTTATAATTTTCACTTCTTTACTGTTATGCAGTGCCACTGAGTCTGTTCCAGGCCTCTATTCGGACCTTCAGACAGTTTTTCCCTGTCTGAATCGGAATACTGTTCTGACTGCTTGATTTCATGTTGTGATGTGAGCTGGGACAGTTGTCCCTGATCAGGGTTGGACTTTTCAAATCCAAAATGAGGGAAAACGCAGCCTGGGTTTTAAAAAAAAAACAAAAAACATCACTGTATAATTTTCTAATGTGTCTGTGGGTATAGGTACACTACATGTCCATATTTCTTGCAAACTACAGGTTTTTACCATTTATCCATTTCATATTTCATAAAGTGCAGACCTTTATTTTTATTCTTTCTTGGAAAAATGTTAACTATAGATGTCAAATAAAATAAGTTTCTAACATGGAAATAATCTGGAACAGTGCATGTCTGACATCCTATTAACTGGTTGTGTGGTGATTCAGAAGTTTAAATGCACTTGTTACTGTTTCATCACGTATTAGCTTGTTAGATATCGAACACTTGCCTGGTGAACCACAGTGTTATTATAATTGATATTAGGTGTGTGGGTCAGTAGTGATTATTAAAAAAAGACATTTCCTAGCGAATAAAAGAACTGCAGTGGTGAACATACTGATGATATTTACTTAAACACTAGTCAGTATACATTTTGAGTAACATGCAGATGTACAACATCTCTGTGTACAAGTTTATGTATATGGAGCATTTCATACACAAAATTTGAAGTGATTTACATGAATGAAGGATAAAGGAGCACCAGAAAACAAATAATAAAAAAAAAGTTATGTAATAAGTTAAATTGTGTTGGTGGGTCTGTGTGCTTTGCTGCTGTTCTTATAGTGCTTGTCTTTCTAGCTCTACTGGTAGGTCATGTGACTCTGCGCCTGCTTAAGCCAGAGTGTGAACTGGACCCGGCGTGGGCTCAGGAGGACCTGACCACAGCCACACAGCGCACTGTTCAGCTACTGCACACTTGCACTGTACCACAGAGGGAGAGCAAGAGTGGTGAGTCTACACACACAAAAGTCCTGGGCAAAAGACATAGGCACCAATGCTAATTCTTCAAAGCCGTTTATATCACCAGAGGGTTTCTTTCTGCCGGAAAAAAAATAAGTGAATGAATGCAAACAAACAAGAACTGAAAGTAGATATTTTCTGAGTTGGTTTGAAGAACAGGTTGTAGACTGTTTAAATCCTTAAGCAGTTAAACAACACATTCACTGTTGTTTTACTAGTTTCTTAGCTTATTTTGTCAACTTTATCATGCTACTACCATTGAAGCACCAGATCTTGCCAGCATAAATGTATGGCATCTGTTATAACATGTTTATTACTACTTTTTATTATTTGATCAAAAACTAGAAGGGTAGTCTAAGTGGTACCATAGTGTTTTGGTTATTTTTAACGAGTGATGTATCCTGTGTGTGTGTGTTGCAGATGTGAGTCCGATGTCCGCACCAGGATTCTCTTTCTGTTTCCCGCTGCTGCAGGCTGTCCTGAGCCAGAGCAGCGGGGCGTCTGAGGAGTCGGAGCTCATGCTGACCCGTGCTCTGCAGACCATCCACACACACTCCCAGCTCCGCTCTTCTAGCAGCGTAGAAGACACACTGATAGATGAGGTACTTTTACCAGTTGGAACTCATGTGTTTGTAGTTTACTGATGCAGAATATTTTCTGATTGTGCTTTGGCTGGTTTTACAGGATGGTCCAGAGCTTCTGCCCCGGGTGAACATGCTACTGCTGCTGACCAAAGTGATTGGCACCTCCACACCACGCCTGCAGGTAGTAATAATAGGAAGAAGAAGAATTATATGTTGTACAAGTTCAATTTTCTATAAAGCCAAAGAAAAAATGTTCTCAGAGCAAAAGTTGCTGTCTCTGAGAGCCTGTGTCTAAAGTATAGCATCTACAGTCTTCCAGACTCTCTCTCTGTCTGTGTGTGTGTCTGTGTGTGTGTCTGTGTGTGTGTCTGTGTGTGTGTCTGTGTGTGTGTCTGTGTGTGTGTCTGTGTGTGTGTGTCTGTGTGTGTGTCTGTGTGTGTGTCTGTGTGTGTGTCTGTGTTCTAGGTACTGGCTTCAGGCTGTCTGACCTCTCTGTGTACAAGTGCGGGTGGGCAGGAGGGCTGTGCTCTGGCTGAACAGGCAGAGATCGAGGTCTTGCTGGACGCTCTGCTTTCTCCTTGCTTCTCAGTCCGAGACGCTGCACTCAGGGTCAGTCTCTGTTACATGTGTTTCCTATTCTACATATACATTTGATGTATACAAGTCTCCCTCTCTGTCTCTCCCTTGTCCTCTCGACACGATTCAGTGAGTTGTGACTGTCCTGGTGTGTGTGTGTAGGGTCTGTTGGAGTTGGAGTTGGCCTTGCCCACAGACTGTGCTGATCCTGGTGGTCTGAATGTGCTGAGAAGGCTGTGGGTGGTGAAGTTTGATGTGGAGGAGGAGGGCAGAGCGCTGGCAGAGAAGTGAGTCAAACTGCATTAGTCTAATCACTCTGCATCTGTTTCTGTTTCACATCACCTGGAAGTTGATATCAACTGATATCAAACATAATAGATCTGAGAAACTGAAATTGCTGATCAGGAATCAGGGACGATGACACATGGTTTCAGTGTGGGTTGGGGGGTATGTCACAGTCACACCAAGGAAGCCTTCTTTTGCTTTCTTTGTAATTATAGTAAACTTGGTCATTTTTGATGAACTCTTGTGATTGTTTTGGGTTGGTTAGGGATTCTAAGGATGCTGTGCAGTTCTTGCCCAAGGAGAGGGCTGAATAGAAAGACTTGAAACTGTAACAGCGTTCAATCCACTGACTAGTTGACGTCGACCTTGATTTACCTTATATAAAATCAGCGTTTTCAGACCTTCTGAACATGTTTATAGCAGTGTGAGCACTTTCATGCCTTCATGAATTTTAAAACTGTTTTAAGCCGCAACATTTCATGAAGAAAGCAATACCTCCGGTGTCAGACTAACATTCCATGATGTACACCTCTATGAAAAGTTACTTTTTACATCAAACTCCAAGTTGCTTAGACCGTAACCATTGAATTACGTTGAAATATAAATAGTCAGTTTCAGTCCATCATGAAATTTTTTCCTAAGAACCAAACTAATAATTGTATGTGGAAACCGCAGATATCCTCTGCATTTTTTTTTTTTTTATTTGAACCGTACGGGCCTCATCCGATACAACCCCTTGTCTTCGTGCTGGGTTGCTAAGCAACAACATAAGCAACCCTGCACAAGGATGTCACAGCTTTTTTCGTGGCAATGTATCGTTTTTCATGCCTTTTAGAAAAATATAATTTGCTAATTTTGTAACATAAATATTAACATAAATTTATATTTATATATTATATAAAATATAAATAGAAATGTTTTGGTACTGGCCAGACAATAAAGAGAGCGCGTCTTGGGATGGTCGTTTATCGCCGTACTCAGAGGCGAGAGGTTTGAAAGGAGCCAAACCGAGAACGCTACTCCTTGCTGCTGATTGACTGCTGCTCTTTGACTTTCTCGTGTTTTTCGTTTTTTCTTATTATTAAAGCCCTGTGTGATTACTGTAAATTAAATCAATTTATTGCTGTATTTCTGCTTATACCAAAGAAAAAGACAGCGCTTGCAAGAGTTACAGTGCAGTCTATGTAGGTGTAATGTCGATATTTTACATTCTAGCTCTGCAGAAGTTCAGTGTACACTGTAAAGTACAGGTTTACCTTTATATTTTTTTTAAGGGTAATTTATTTAGCTGAGTTTGAAATAAGTGTTTTGAAAGCATATTTTGGGATTGCACTATAAAATGGGCATTTTAAGGTATTTGTTTTAACCACATCTCGGCATTTTATACGTGGGTTCTCGGAACGTACAATAAGTGGGGGTTTACTATACAGTGTAATTTTAATTTAAAGTGGTGTATGTATGTGTCTCTCTCTCCCAGGCTGTGGCAGATTCTGTGCCTGGAGCTCGTCCCTGAGCTGTGTCCTCTACTGATTGAAGATGTAACGCACTATGAGGAGACAGTGCGGGCGGCGGGGGCCGAGGCTCTGTCCCTTGCTGTGAGTCAGTACCAGGACCAATCCCCTGCTGTCCTGTCCCGACTCACCGAACTCTACCAGCAGAAACTCTATGTAAGTCTTTCTTGCTCACGCACAGTATTTTTAACTTTAACCGTCTCATTTTTGAGGTGCCGTTCTGCCAAAGGGTCCATAGTGATGAATATCTCTCTCTGTGTCTCTCTGTGTTTCTGTCTGTCTTCTTTCTTTCATGCTTTTACTCTTTCTCTCTGGCTCTCTCTCTCTGTCTCTCTTTCCTTCTCACACTTTCACTCTTTCTGTCTTTTACTGTCTGTGTCACTCTCTCAATCTCTCAAGCTTGCAGATTAATTTCATTATATTAATGATTCATTTCCAGTTATTTTATGGCCTTGTGGTTGAATCACATTTCTGAAATGACTGATGCATCACTACAGTCGTGGCCAAAAGTTTTGAGAATTACATAAATATGGGAAATTGAAAAAGTTACGGCTGAAGTTTTTATAATAGCAATTTGCATATACTCTAGAATGTTATGGAGAGTGATCAGATGAATTGCATAGTCCTTCTTTGCCATGAAAATTAACTTAATCCCAAAACAAACTTTCCACTGCAT
>JBBJLR010000018.1:6874290-6889149 GCA_037577145.1 Brachypetersius gabonensis
TCCGGAGATCCAGGGTGAGCCAGAAAGAGAAAAATATCTGGCAGGGATCATGTAATCTAGATGTATTATTGAGACGTAAGAGTCAGTTTTGTCTTTTATTTCCCTCAAGGGGATCCTCAGTGCCATCTAAAGGAGTGTTATGTAATTGTATTAGCTCAAGTGAAGTGTTTGATGAGCCCTCTGAGGAATCAGTCCAAGCACAATGCTGATCCCGGTGGAAATTGCTAATGCTAATAAAGGCACAGTATATAAAAGTGTATAAAATGGTCCAAATAAAACTCTCCAGAAAATATTCTGGAAATACTATGCTCTGAATACACTATACTACATACACAAACTGCTGTTGTCAAGAAGAGAGGTGGATATATAGCATTAAATTACTGCTGAAGTTTACTAGTGGTTTTGAGTTGTTCTCCGAGTATGTTATTGCACATAATAGTACTGGTATTGTACATAACACATGCATAAGTAGTGATATTGCACATGAGACTATTGCACAAAATAGTAAGATCTTGAGGTGCAAGAGATAAGGTGAACACAACAATCATTTGTGAAGCAGTTTCAGATTCAATGAAATACTTTAACTTAAATAATTTGCTGTTTAAACACAGCATAACAGTTGTCCTGTAGCATGGCTCAGACGTAAATCAGAATTATTCAGTACACTTCAGTAGATTGACTTCTTTGTGCTGATTTTCTTTCTGAACTCTTTCAGCTATCACCCCCATTCTGCTGGACGCACTGACTGACCCCTCTCATAAGACGCAGCACTGTCTGCAGACTCTGCTGGACACCAAGTTTGTCCACTTTATTGATGCCCCCTCTCTGGCTCTCATCATGCCCATCGTCCAGAGGGCCTTCCAGGACCGCTCCACTGATACACGCAAGATGGCTGCACAGATCATCGGGAACATGTACTCCCTCACTGACCAGAAGGTGTGTTTTTGCCTCAGTTTCAACTGTTTACATTATTTAGATTGTAGTTGTTGTTTACCATAACTTTGCAACCAGCTTGTCTTGTGTTGTCCGGTATCTCCCCTTTACTACACTCTGTTTGTGTGCAGGACCTGTCTCCATACCTGCCCAGTGTGATTCCAGGACTCAAAACCTCTCTCCTGGACCCTGTACCTGAGGTCCGTTCTTTTCTTTATTCGCAACCCACCTTACACCTTAGATCCAGACTGTCTCATGTTAATTTGGTTTTAAATCAAATTCACTTAATGGCATGTTAGTGACTCAAAATTGTAAATATACAGGAAATGTATTTGTTAGAAAAGAATATTGAGTGTATTTGTAATAAATGGTAAATATTGAGTGTGAAAACTTTTGACCTGTTAATGTTATAAATGATATTTTCTGGCTAATAAAGGAACTCAAATGGTGAATATAGTATTATGCAAATGTAGAAACTCTTTGACTGGTAGTGTAAATGATGAATAAACAGGTCAAATTTTCTGCTGTAACTTTGGAATTAGATGGTGTGGTTTTTTGGTTTTTTTTTTCCTTCCTGTTTTAAATGTTCCATGATTTTGTGCAGGTACGGACGGTGTCCGCGAAGGCTCTGGGTGCCATGGTGAAGGGCATGGGTGAGTCCTGCTTCGATGACCTGCTGCCCTGGCTGATGGAGACTCTGGCTTCCGAGCAGAGCTCTGTAGACCGATCTGGAGCAGCACAGGGTGAGACTGAACGTCATACCAGCAGATGGCAGCAAAGAGTCTGTCTAGATTCACTTACACTCACCAGTGCATAAGTGTAGTAGTACTGTGCAAAGTTATGAATCACTCATTTCTTTATATTTTGTTCTGAATCACCTTGTTTTATAAATGCTATTTTATGTTTGGCAAACTCAGTAGATTAAATAAATGAAAGTGGAATAAATGTTTTATTGTGACAGGCTTAAAGTGCTTACAGATAGAAGGAGCCTAGATAAAGGAGTTTTAACCACTCAGCATTCAGCATCACCACCTGATCATCTGGAATCGTCTGCTCCTGTTTCTTCACTGTTTCAGGAGTTAGATGTGTTTTATTGTGCTCAAATGTTTCATACGTAGGTCATTGTGTTTTTTAACAAACAAAAAATGGGAAACTGGTCAGGTTCAGGGACTGGACTGAAAATGAGTGTCTTTGAATGTCCTTCAGGAAACCTGTTAAACTGTTCAAGACTACATTAAAAATACAAAAACACGTGACTCTTTGGAAGCAAAAATATGAAGAAATGAGGGGAGGCTCAAGACCTTTGCAGAAAAATATATTTTTTTGTTTTTTGTGCATTGATTTTAAAACGCTACTGTCAATTTCTTTCTCTTGCTTACTCTCAGGTCTGGCTGAGGTGATGGCAGGATTAGGAGTTGAAAAACTTGATAAGTTGATGCCGGACGTGGTCCAGACGGCCAGCAAGGTGGACATCGCCTCTCATGTCCGCGATGGTTATATCATGATGTTCATTTATCTCCCTCTCACCTTTGGGGAGAAGTTTACTCCTTATGTGGGCCCCATCATTCCCTGCATCTTAAAGGTATGCAAGATCCTGGAAGATGTTTACTTAGTGTAGGTGCTCAAAACCCCAGATCAGGACACCCTCAGTGCTGTATCTACTTCTTTTAAGTCAAAAGTAAAAGTAAACCTTATCTCGTGTGTTTGTGTGTGTATATGTATGTGTGTATATGTATGTGTATATATGTGTGTGTGACTTTTATAAGTGCAGATAATCAGCAGTTAATACAGAATCTCGGACAGTGTTTAAGTACAGTTGTTACCCGGGCTCTGCTGTTTTCAGGCTCTGGCTGATGAGAATGAGTATGTGAGAGACACAGCTCTGAGAGCAGGCCAGCGCATCATCAGCATGTACGCCGAGACAGCCATCGCCCTCCTGCTGCCTGAGCTGGAACAGGGCCTGTTTGACGACCTCTGGAGGATCAGGTGGGACATACATGGCTACTACAATCAAGCAAAATGTTCTGCTAGGGCTTTCTTAAAACAAGGTTTTAAGAAAGCCCTAACATAGACAGTAATTTTGGGCTTGTCAAGATTTCATTTTTTGCAGTGTATGCACGCAGACTGAGTAGGTGTAGGGGTTTTTGTTTGTTTTTTGTTTTGTTGTTTTTATTTTGGGAATGTTGGACAGAATTAAGATTATTATTTGGATATTTTAAGTGACTGAAAATGTTATGATGAATACTTTTGCTTGATAGCATTATTTCCATATTCCATATTCTTACAGTTATCTGACAATGAAACCTTATATATTCAATATATTCAAAGATTTTTACTTGAAAAAATATTTTTTGGATTGCAGATTTAACTTCTCTGCATTATTACTCTTCAGCTTATATTAGACTTGCAGATGGTGGTTGTCATGGGGATACAGTAGCTTTGAGTGATTCTAACACAAGAAAATCTGTGGCCGCAGGTTCAGCTCAGTGCAGTTGCTAGGAGACCTGCTGTTCCACATCTCGGGGGTTACAGGGAAGATGACAACGGAGACGGCTTCTGAGGATGACAACTTCGGCACCGCACAGTCCAACAGGGTACGGACTTGCTGTTCTGTGACTTTAGAAGCAGTGAGCTTGTGTGTTAGTGGAGTGTGAGGCTGACGTTCTGTGGTGTTCTCCTCAGGCCATTATTGGTGCCCTGGGGCCAGAGAGGAGGAACCGCGTGCTGTCCGGCCTCTACATGGGCCGCTCGGACACACAGCTGGTGGTCCGGCAGGCCTCCCTACACGTCTGGAAGATCGTTGTATCAAACACACCACGTACACTCCGGGAGATCCTGCCCACACTCTTCGGCCTGCTGCTGGGCTTCCTCGCATCCACCTGCCCCGACAAGAGAACGGTACACACCCGCATGAAGACTGTTACTGTCTGGGTCTCTACTAGTTGAATTTGGGTCAAAATAAATTCTATATGTTCATTTCTTTGATTAACTCTTAAGCACAAAGCATCACACAGGTGTTTCACTGACTAGTTTCCATTAAAGTGTTGCATCACAGCAGTGTTTGGGATCGTTCAACAATCTAACGCGTTCTGAGTGCTGATGCAACAGTGCAGATTAATAGTTAGGATTATGATATTTTATCATCTTTACACTTAGAACTTATTAATACATATTAATACATCTTACAGTTAATTTGATCCGAACTGACTGAGCGATCGCCATGCAGGACAATCAAAAGCACAATGATAAAAGCACTGTTTGACAAGCAACGCCATATAACAAATATTTTTGTCTTTATCCAGTTTATACGTTCCCTCTTGTTCATTCACTACTATAGCACTGTGACCACAGCAACCACTGCTGGTGCTGTTGTACAACAAACAGAATCATCAAATCAAACGAGTGACTCCATCATCCAAAAATGAAGTTCATTTTTAATAGATAAACATCAACAAAGATGTTCGAGGCTCACTGTCTGTATTACCACTGGCCTCAAAGTGCAAATACAAGAACAGTAATCAACAAAACCAGTTGTTGAGTTTTAGTGTGGAACAAAAACTTATGCAGCGACTAGAGTTGTTTAAAAACAAAAAGCCGTTTCTAAAGAACACCAGTGTTAATGTGAGCACCAAGATATGGCTGAAAGTGTTTCAGACAAAACAAGCTTTCTACAAAATGTTTAGTTCACCTTAACTTTTCCCCTCATCTAAACCAAGTTCACCTTGTCCCAACTCTAATCATAACATTACTATTGTTTAATCGTTTATATATCTATAGAGGTGCTTCAAAATAAAGTGTTCCATTTGTCACAAGAATAAAAGGACAAGTATGTGCACATGAGTTGCGTATCCTGGCTTTGTTTATTAACTCCCCACTCTGTCCTTTCACAGATTGCAGCTCGTACTCTTGGTGATCTGGTGAGGAAGCTGGGAGAGAAGATCCTCCCAGAAATCATCCCCATCCTGGAGGAGGGCCTGCGCTCCGATAAGAGCGATGAGAGGCAGGGCGTGTGCATCGGCCTCAGTGAGATCATGAAATCCACCAGCAGAGACGCTGTATGTTTCTCTTGCATGACTTTAAAGAAGTGGTGTGGTATATTCACAGAATTTACCTTTTAACCCTAGTGGTCCTACCTAACAGGCCTGGCTGCCCAGCTGCATCTGAGATTAGTGAACAATTATGAAAAGCTGATTTTTCATCAGTCTATTTCTTTAACTATTTTTCTGATTTACTTAATTGTTATTTTATTGGTTGTTTTGGTGTTTATTGTGTGTTCGCCTGTCCCACAGGTATTGGTGTTTTCCGAGTCTCTGGTTCCTACGGTGCGTAAAGCTCTGTGTGACCCGCTGGAAGAGGTGCGTGAAGCGGCTGCTAAAACCTTTGAGCAGCTCCACACCACCATCGGCCACCAGGCGCTGGACGACATCCTCCCAGCCCTGCTTAAACAACTGGTCAGTCTAAACTGTATCTTTCCTCACAGCCAGGCTGAAAACGACCACAGAACACCTTAACAATTAGTATTTTTTCTCTGCCAAATATTTCTCTTCATATTTGCTTCTACTGGACAAATGCCATACTTTATTTCTTGTTAAATGTGCCTTTTTTTTGCAGGAGGACGAGGATTCTGCTGAGTTTGCTCTGGATGGACTGAGGCAGGTCATGGCTGTGAAGAGTCGTTCAGTACTGCCTTACCTTGTGCCTAAGGTTAGTGCCCTCTCTTTTAATATCTGACTTTAGGTCTTGACTTCTGATTATAGATTGATTTAAAGAGCAAATAATCATAAAGCACACCTGCTGGATTCTCAATTTAGTTTTGGTTTGTTCCTTGACCTTCCCTTCTTCAGCAGTAAATGTTATTGCAATATGAATAAACAAAAGCTTCACCATTCAGTAACATTTTCATTGTGAGATTGCTGGGTTCACATGAACCTAAGCATGAAAATCACATGATGTGTCTAGAATAAATCAGATTCCTGTTTTCATCACTGACAACCAGTTGGAGCAGCAGTGTCTGTGTGTCAAACCCGATGAGTGTATAGATCATAATTATTTCCACTCCGATTGTAGCCTTGTCGCAGTTTGTGAATGGCCTTGAGGCCAACTGGAGCAAACTACTTTGACATACAGGTCTCCTGTGACTGCTGTCCAGCATATTCTGCTGAATGGGCTGAGTGTAAAAATCTTTCAAAGTGAATCAAAAGCTGTGTTTCAGTCAACTACAATCACATTGTCTATTACAACATACAGCGCACATGGAGCTGGGCTTCAGCATTGACAATCCTTTTACAATTAATTTTCTATTTGCTAAGTAGTTATTCACGCTTATTGTTTTTAGCTGACTGCTCCTCCCGTGAACACGCGTGTGTTGGCCTTCCTGTCGTCTGTGACCGGCGATGCTCTGACGCGACACCTGGGTGTGATTCTCCCGGCTCTGCTCACTTCCCTCAAAGACAAGCTGGGTACTGAGGAAGGACCTCAGGTAAGTTAAGACCAGCCCAATAAAACAAAGGCTAAACTCTCACTTTATTCTATAGCAGTAGTTCATTGTTGTTCACACAAGTGCGTTCTCTCCGTTTCAGTGATGTACTGTAAGGAGGGATCTTTTGTAACCATGTTTAAGGTGCTGGTGGAGAAAGCAGTTTTCAGTGATTGAAGCATTTTACACTGACTTTTATTCATTGGGGAAACAGAAATGCCGTTATAGGTTTGTCTGTAATTAGTCTTACATTTCTGACATTACAAATTGCTGAACATGCTGAAAACAGCAGCTTTGACTACAAGTGTGTTTGGGACAGAACATCTGAGACATTAAGCAGTGTATTCATAACCACTTCATCCAAGAACGCTCTGTGCGGACGTTTTAAGTGACTGTCAAACACTGAACTATCCTGACCTGGAGTTTCTCTTCATAAGGCATGTAAAACACAACTTGCTGATAATCGCTGATATTTTTTTTCTGCAGGAGCTGAGCAGCTGTCAGACTGTGATTCTGTCCGTGGAGGATGAGGTTGGTCAAAGGATCATAATCGAGGATCTTCTGGAGGCCACGCGGGGTGCGGATGCAGGGCTGAGGGAGGCGTCTGTAACCATCCTGAACGCTTACTTCTCCCGCACACGCCTCGACTACAGCGCTCACACTCGCACGCTGCTCTCCGGCCTCATGCGGCTGCTTAACGACACCAATCCTGAAGTGCTGAACCAGAGCTGGGACACCATCAACTCCATCGCCAAGGTAACTGACCTGGGTGGCACTGTGGAGGTGGTGTAATTAGTGGAATCCATCTCAAATCTGTAGGGTCTTTAGTTTTTGCCAGTGTGCCATGTCATTTCCAGTCACATTTCATTAGAGGCAATTCAAAAAGATGATGGCATGTGCTATCCTCCACCCTCTCACAGTTGGGGGTCTACCCTTGTAAGAGTAAAATTGCACACGTCTAAATTTGCCAAGAAAATCTGGAAAATTAATAAAAATTGATAAGTTATGCTGCTCACAGAAACCTTGAACTCAGAATGGGCCTTCTCACCACACTGGGGCGTGACTGACTGTTCTGTCTGTGTGCAGAAACTGGACGCTGGCAGTCAGCTGGCTCTGATAGACGACCTACACAGAGATATCCGCTCGGCTGCCGCAGAGGTCAGGGGTGAACACCTGCCTGGCTTCTGTCTGCCCAAGAAGGTGAGTACTGTAGTGACCAGCACAAACACTACGTTTATTTAACACACTAATGTTTAAGTTTCTCCAACTTAATCCTCAGCATCGAACAACGTGCCTGTGCATCAAAATTCACACTGCTGCCAAAACATCATACATTGTGTAGAATCAAGAGATCTCGTACAAAAAAATAATTTTTAGGAGACTATATTAATGGTGTTTAAAAAGTCAAAATGACTAAATATTTGTTGTTCTAATTGTTAAAAAGAAAAAATCAGAAAAAACTGGATGCAAGTAGCCCAATCGGGTGTGTGATTCAGGTTGTGTGTGGGAGGGGTGACGTTTATGAGACATTTGTACATTACACATTGTTTAAGACTTTAAATATTAAAGAAGTAGTAATGCATAAGTAGGGAGAAATGCCCTCAGGGTTCTGGGGGTTAAAACATAAGTTCTTTTAAATCACACATTCTTTTGTTTCTACACTCCTCTCGCAGGGAGTGACTTGTATTCTGCCGGTTCTGAGGGAGGGAGTATTAACAGGTAGTCCAGAGCAGAAAGAGGAGGCAGCGCGTGCTTTAGGAGGAGTGATCAGGCTGACCTCTGCTGAGGCTCTCCGACCCTCTGTAGTCCATATCACTGGACCTCTCATCCGTATCCTTGGAGACCGTTTCGCCTGGACTGTGAAGACTGCTCTGCTTGAGACTCTGACACTTCTGCTCGCCAAGGTTCGGCTCTTTTCAGAATCTTATGCTGCTCAGGCGAATCTGCTGAATGAGGACGGATTATAACTGGGTATTTTCAGCTGCACTGCATTGCTGTCGGTTCAGTCACTATGGTGACTGTTTAACGATGCTTAGAAACACGGTGCTGCAATGTTTCTTGCACCACATATTAACCTTAACCTTATTTATTCATCTGTAGTATTTATCCTCTTATTAACCATGGCATTTTGTGTATAAAGCATAGGGAGGCTAGTGCTGAGTGTTTCTTGAGTTTTATTTTGACTTTATACTGTTTTATATTACTCTTGTCTGTGTGTTTCTGATTCTAATTCTACACTTTCTCATTCCACACAACATTTCTTTCTCACACACTACCATCAGTAGGTCCTGTTCTCTAATGTATAATTACAGATTACCAGCACTGTGGAAAATCCCTCATACACCTTGTACTCACTCCTCCTGCCTCGAAAAAGCTTCTGTAGCATACAGGCCTCCACTGCCAGAATTGGAAAAGGCCGTTAGACTCCTCACTCTGAAACATAAACCACACACACACACACCCCTGACCTGAACTACTTTCTTCTCCTAACACAATGCATACACACACTCAGCTCTTCTAAACAAAACTTCCATTGCAACCATTATTTTATTATATACTACACTTTTATTTATTATCTGCTGCGCTTAAGCTTGTCATGATACTAAAATTCCAAACTCGATACTGATACTAAGGATGGTACTCGATACTCAATACTATTTCGATACTACAGGTCTTTACTTGTTTCTTTAAGTGAAAGGAAAGGTTTGGTGAAACGTTTTCAGCCCTCTATACACGCTAATTCCTTGCTACAACCCTGGGGTCCAAGCCCCCATTGTCTGTCAGCCATAAAACCCACATTTGTAAATTGGTAAAAGTCTTCACCCTATAGTCTACACAACCAAATCTGAGCAATTTAGGTTCAGTTTTTTTGCATGGATATGGGAAAGGCTGCTTATTAAAATGCTGTGTGTGTGAGAGAGAGAGAGAGAGACTGTGTTTGTGTGAGGGAGAGAGAGATGGAGAGAGAGAGAGAGAGAGACTTTGTGTGTGTGTCATTTCTCTCTCCCTGGCAGTATTGGCAATGCTTCCCAACTCCATATTTATGTTGCGTCTTGTATTTGTGTCATGATAAATGTTCGTTGCCGACAATATTTAGTCATAATTTTGATTGAAAAAGCAACACTAGCTGAGAGTCCGTGTTAAATTTCGCAGCGCTCTGCTGTTCCTCTGCGGAGTTAAGGGGCCGGCTTTGTAAACACAGGGTTCTGTGGTCCTGGAGGAGCTTTGTTTGATTTCACTATGTTCTGTGTGTTTATGGTTGAAATGACAATAAACCTACTTGACTTCTTCCTCTCTATTCCCCTCTGTAGGTGGGTATAGCTCTGAAACCCTTCCTGCCACAGCTCCAGACCACTTTCCTGAAAGCACTGCAGGATTCGAGCAGGGCGGTGAGGCTGAGGGCAGCCGAGGCTCTGGGCCAGCTAGTCTCCATTCACACAAAAGTAGACCCTCTCTTCTCCGAGCAGCTCTCGGCCATACGCAATGCTGAAGACTCGGGCATCAGGTGGGCCACGCATTATACTTACAGGGATATTTAGATCCATCACTAACATTTAGGTTATTTATCATTTACATTCACATTTACAGCATTGAGCAGATGCTCTTATTCAGAGCGACTTACAACTGTGCATTGTAGTCCACTATCTCAATATTACTCTTTTCAGACTATATCCATAACAAAGCCAAGAACCCGTTTGCAGATGGTCAGTGTGATCTCAGCACCCAAACAGCAGGGAGAAGTCGGTCTAGCATTAACGTTTGAGTGAAATTCAAATGTATTTCTCCAAAACCTGTATAAATTATAATGGAACCAGTGCATGGATGCCTCTAAGCATTTCTAGATTTTAAAAGTTCCTCCCACCTTCAAAATAGGCAAATTAGAGATAATCATAGTTCATAGTAAACATAGTTTTCAATACCCCTCTACCTCACTTCATCCCACCTGCTGTTGGTTATTTAAATCTATATATATCAACAGCTACCTCAGTTTACCATACAAACTCTCCGTTACATTTGCACAATTCAGACCTTGTTTATATGAATATATATTTTTATACTTTTATTACTCAGTGCTAGCTGAGATGCTATTTTCTCATGAATTAATTATGTTGCACAGTCTCCCAGATGTTTCAGGGCACATTATGCTGGTATAACTGTGTATGTGACTAATCTTGAATCAGTGAAGAGTCCAATTCCGGACAATTTAATGGATGTTGTTCATTAAAGTACCTCAGTATTAGAACATGCACCGAATTCCATTGTAAAATTCTGGTTGTGTGGTGCAGAGAGACGATGCTCCAAGCCCTGAGGTTTGTGATTCAAGGTGCTGGGGGAAAAGTCGACCCAGCCATCAGGAAAAACATCACTACTACGCTTTTAGGCATGCTGGGACACGATGAGGTACGACTGCTCACCACAGACTGTACAGCACTGGTTTTCAGAATTTCACAACATTCACGTTCACAAAAGTACAGTCTGACAATTCTTCATACCTACATTTACCACTTTTTGGATATTTCACCTTAATTCAGTCTGCAATGCAAACTGTTGTTTATAGTGGTTTGTTGTGAAATGGTTCATTTTAGAGAAACTGTCTTAATGGATCCAGAGGTCATACAGCATCTTTTCATACATTTACAATGAAGTTCAAAGTAAAAACATAGTGACAGAAATAAGAAAAAAATGAAAGGAAATTACGTTGAATGTAAGTAGATTAACTTTTAATAGAGCTTTTATAATACTTAACAAATGCTGCTCAGTTTTTTACATTGCTGGTAAAACTGAGAAGAAGAAATGGGAATTAAAGGTGGACTAATAAGTGAGAAATAAAAGAAAATATTAATGAATGAACAGAAAGCTTTTCTATTTTAATCTAGTAGCTATAAAGCATTCTGACTGAAGAACAGAGCATTTCACACCAAACCTGCTGATTTTTGCATCTTACCCATTTCATTATGCAAAAAAATGTAAAAGTGATTTCTTCAGATTCCAGACCACTATTGTCACTCCCTCTCTCACCCAATGAGATACTGCACTAATATTTGGCATTGCTGTTTCTTGTATGAGCGGCCAATATAAATCGAACACTCAAATACTTCAGCCTTGAGTTAAACTTTTCATTCACAAACGGTCGGTTCAGCCCTTCCTCCCATTGTCTGTAATCAGAATAACAATAACCAGCAATATCATAGATAATCGATATCCCAAAGAATAGATCCTATAAATAGTTACACATCACTCGTCCTTTTCTTCCCAGCTCAGTCCGTAAATTCAGCCCTCTGCCCTTAAACTCTAATCCTGCTTTTACACTTTAATACCATCATTGCACAGCCCCTGCTGCCTCTGGATTAATGATGTAAATAAAAGACTCAATATATATTAACTCTGTCACTGCTTGCTGAAAAAAGTGGGTTATGCAGAACATTCTGTAATATTTATTTTTCCAAACTGCATGTGAACTTGATTAATATACAGGCTGTGCAAAAGTCTCAGAAAACGTATTAAAGCTGTACACACTTAGATGGCAGGATTTACCTTTTTTTTGTTTGAAATAAATGCTAACTAGTATATTGGGATTTAATTTTTGGGGTCTGTTCGTGTCTTTCTGTCTGTCTGTCTGTCTACCATTTCTAAAGCATTCCTTTGAGGCACAACATTATTTAGTTACCGTCCAACACCCAGTTTATCGCATCAATTTTTCATTAAATTAAATCCAGCAAATATTTTTTGGCTGTTTAAGACCTTTACATATTAACACACATACACATGTAAATCTTGTTTAATGACAAATGAGCCATTAACTGTAATAACATTGTAATAATGTTTCTGCAAAGAGAAATTTGTGTATAAAGTTCGTTTTTGTGATCTGAAACCACTCAGGACGTGGTATTGTGAAGTGTCACCTTAACATTGTGCTGTGTGTCTGTGTCATGTATTATACTCTTTATGGGGACCAAATATCCTCATGATGATGGGGAATACCAAAAAGTTGTAAAATTGGGGACATATTTTAGGAAAAACTAAAAGAGCAGAAAGATTGATTTTGGTTGGAGAGGTAAAGCTTTGGTTTATGTAAAAGTGTAGTTCCTGAGATGTGGTACTACACAAGTCAATGGAATGTCCTCACAAACATAGTTATACCAGCATTGTGTGTGCAGGATGCAACACGGATGGCCTCAGCCGGGTGTGTTGGTGTGCTGTGCGCCTTCCTGTCTGAAGAGGAGCTGAAGGCCATCCTACAGCAGCACGTTCTCGGTAAAAACACTATACACCACACAGGCTTCCTCCATTACCTCCTGCCGTAACTGAATCAATTGCAGTAGTCAGTTATTAAACAGTAATAACAAGGTCATGCTGCTGCACTTAAATGATTGTTTAGGAACCAGTTCACAGATACTTGACTTTAAAGTCTGATCTGTTAGTTTAGTATAATTTTTAAAGTAGTCATATGAGTTTCCCTCCATTGAATTACATTTCACAAGTTACAAACTTTTATAATAAAAATGTAGCTCAAATTTTCAGGGTTTTTGGGTTTTGTTTGGTTTTTTTTTTTTTTAACAAGTCGCATTTCCCTAGACATGTTAATGCACAAGATCGGTTTACTTGCTGTTAACATATAAGGGGGAAAACATAATTTAATTATTTATTTTTCACATTTTTACCCCCACCACCAATATAGTAAATACAGCAAATTCAAATGTGCAGGAGTGTGTTCTCCGAGGAGGATGTTAACATTTACACTGTCATTTGACCCAGGGCTCCCAAACTCCCAATGTATTTATTTGCCTATAATTAATATTATAATTGATTTCAACATTTAAAAAAAAAATTTGTCAAAAGGCTTCATTTATAAATATTAAACACCTACCCTGAATTCTGTGACTCCTGGATTCTGCTCCTTATTTCAGTTTGGACAGATTAGACGGTGTTTTTACTGTCGCTTTACAATAAAGACTCCTAAAACATCTTTAATAGTAATCTTTATTTCTGTTCGAGAAACGAATGTAATCATCCATTTGAACCAATGCTAATGCTTAGTACTGATAGACAAAAATATTCCATTTATGTTTTAATGAATATTGTAATTGATTTCAACTTCTAAAAAATGTATGCAGTACAGTTGTCCCCTTCATGTGTATTTTCATCCTCATATTAAACATTAATAATGTCACTTTTCCTTCAGTATTTGTGCATATAGAGCTGATGTGTTCCTGTACATGTGCAAGATGTGTTTATGGTATATTTTGCCCCTGTAGCGGACGTGTCCGGGGTGGACTGGATGGTGCGACATGGCCGCAGTTTGGCTCTGGCGATTGCGGTGAAATCTGCTCCTGAGCAGCTGTGTGCTCCGGAGTACAGCTCAGTCGTGCTGGAGGCCGTTTTATCCAGCGCCACCGCAGACAGAGTAATTTACCACCACCTCACTGCTGAAATTATTCTGACTCCATTTGTACATATTTGATGTCAGATGGGTGTTTCATATTTTTGTGATTCTTTTCATTCTCCTCTTTCTTCCTCTCTTCTTTCCTCCTCTGTCCTGTAGATTCCCATCGCCTGCAGTGGGATCAGGGCCATGGGTTTCCTGATGAGACACCAGCTCCGATCAGCCGGTGGAGACGCCATATCACCTCGCATCATCACTCAGTTCGTCAAGGTTCGCTTCATCAATCTGCGGCATTAATACTAAAACACCAGTGATGTTTAGAAACTGCTGCAACTGAAATGTTCACATTATATTCAGAGGTGGGGAAGTCTTTATCCAAATTCAAGTAAAAGTAGCTACAAAAACTCAAAATACTTTTTTTTTTTTTTTTTTTTTTAGCTTTTTACATAGCTGCTGTTCTTTGGGGGTAAGATAAAAGCTCAAAAGTGATGAGCAATAAAGTTAGATGCTGTATTTGAGTTTTAATGAAAGCATTACTTGTGTAGGTGGAAGTTTAATACAATACTTTTTGTTACCGCTGTCACTTAAATGAACTATAGAAATCTAAATTTAAGATATTATATAAAAATATCTTTCATTAACGCTGCTGTATGCTCTGCTCGTCATGCAGTGTCTGCAGAACCAGTCCAGTGATATCCGCCTGGTGACGGAGCGCGTGCTGTGGTGGGTGTGTAGGGAGGTGGATACCCCCGCCCTGGAGCCCACTCTAGTGAAGCCCCTCATCAAAGCCCTGCTGGACAACACCAAAGACAAGAACACCAGCGTCCGCGCCCAGAGTGAACACACCATCGTCAGTCTGCTTCGGCTCCGCCAGGGAGAGCAGGGCATGCAGGTGGGTTCCACACAGACACGCACGCACCAGTTATCACAAGGACGTCAGCCATATTGCAACGGGCAGGGGAGATGGATATAGATATATATAGATATAGATGTGTATGTGTGTATGTGTGTATGTGTGTATGTGTGTGTGTGTGTGTGTGTGTGTGTGTGTGTGTGTGTGTGTGTG
>JBBJLR010000018.1:6893437-6917215 GCA_037577145.1 Brachypetersius gabonensis
ATAAATATGGCGAGCTGCGGGGAGTTCTGGACATTTTAAAGGACTTGGATCATGACAGTGATGACACAGGAGGATAATTGTCATATTTTTGTCTGGCTGACGACAGACATATTTGAATGGCCAGTGTTAAATGCATGTGGCTAAAATCTGATCCGGCTACAATCCAGATTCTAGACTCAAAATACAAACATATTGTAACGGAGTTGGACTGTGGGGGGCTTTGCTCCCATCACGCACTGCTTCCACCGGGAGGGGAGAGACTCGGGGTTTTCTGTATTGTTGTTGTTATTGTTGTCCTGTTGTGTTGTTGTGCGGGTGGGGGGGTGGGGGGGGGTGTTATAAGTGTAAATGTATTTTACCATTTACTATATTACCATTGAGGTAACACAGGTTTGTTCTACTCAAAGAGAAGCAAGAGACATTTGTCCAGTTTTAATTAAACAAATTTATTAAACATTCATTAAAAAAAGATGACCCCATATAAAACAAACATTCAAAGTAAAAAAATACAAAAGACACAAATCATTGCATAAAAAACTAAATGGTAGCAGAAGCTTACCAGCAGGACTAGAACCCAGCACACTTGCTCCCCCCCATGTTAACATGTTATTATGGCGTTAATGCATTATTTACTTAACCGCAGGCAATAATTTTATCCCGTGTTAAAATTATTGTCTGCGGTTAAGTTTTTTTTTAACCCTTTTATTTTGAAAGTATTGTACTCGTGAGTGCATACAGTAGGCAGCGCTCTACGTCTCGGCTGTTTTTTGCGGGGTCAGGCATACCATTACTTTTGTCCATATTATTTTATAATATATTCAGATACATAGATTTTCATGTGGAGTCCTCTTTGAAGCTGCTATATTGGTTCCATACCCATTCTCTGGTCTCTGAGGAGAACTGTTTTTTCTATAATAATTTGATAATCCGAATCACAGAACTTTATTTATCCCGGAGGAAATTGTTCCAATAAATATAATATAATAATTAACAATAAATATAAAATTAAACTCATATTAATACATTAACCTTAAAAATGTAAAGGTAACCCCGTATTCATATCATATAATGTACAACTGCTGTCTCCCGCAGAGCTAGAATCATGTAAAATACCATATACCTGTACTGTAATTCATGCAAACGCGTTTTCTTTGGTATGCGCTGTCGTTTTGTTTGGTATAAACAGGTAATTACAGTAATGTTATGTAATTGGTAGTAATGAAAATACAAGGATTTAAAAAAAAAGTTTTCCAGCATTTATATTTAAAAACTAAGCGTTGAATCAAACGCTCGGTTCGTTAAAAGAGACACTGTGAAAGAGTCGGTTCAGGAGACTGAATCGGACTTCTATGGCTCTAAGAGACGTGGTGTGCGCATGTGCAGTGAGGGCGGCCGGTGCAGGGCTGGGCGCTGTTAGCTGTGGGGCTAAAGCTAAAGGGCCGAGAGGAGGAAGAGGGGTTTCCGCAGCGGAGCGACTGGAGGATAGGGTACAGAGAACCGAGAGACGGGGTGCGGAGAGCTGACACCGCCACACTCGAGGAGAGGACAGAAGGAACGTTGCGGAAAGAAGCAAGTTAGCTACCAGCAACTGGAAGAACCCGGGCCCGGAGGAGCAGCTTGCAGTCCGGGAGCCGTTTGGCAGCTCCGCGGGGGAGAGACGGGCCGGCGGATGAACTGGGCAGTAGGAGGCGGGTAGAGAGTCAGCAGGGGCTTCAGCCAGACCGGCGGCATGGCCAGGGACTACGATTACCTCTTTAAGCTGCTGATCATCGGGGACAGCGGTAAGAGAGGCCGAGGACGCGCCACGGGAAACAGGCCGCGAACTGGCCCTCCAGGGTCGAGTAACGAAACTCAGGCAGGGCTCAGAGGGTCTCAGGCGGGTGTTCAGGGAGGCTGAGATTAAAATTAGGGTGTCTGATTTGACCCAGACCTGTTTCTGTGCTTTCTCAATTTCTTTGCTTTAAGGTTCAGGCTATCCGAAGGGAGGTGGAGAAACTGGGTTGGGCATGTCAGGCAGGCCGGATATGTTGGGCTGGAGCTCTTTTTTTATGAATAAATGCACTTGGACACTACTGTCAGCAATGTTACTTTTCTGCACATTCATGTTCAGACGTTGAATATTGGAAACGTTTCTTGCATTCGTGTAAATAGTGAATGTGTGTCCAACATTAAGCCAGGTGCTGCGATCAAAACAAACAGCAGCTGAAAGAGGAGAAGGACGAAACGAGGAGTCATTTGCACGTGTAAACACGATCAGAGCAGTAAATATAAGTTTAATTATTCCGTTTGTTATATTCTGTATACATCCTGTAGACAGAATAAGAGACTGAAACATGGGTGGTAGCGTTTCACGCACTGTAAAGCCCTCTGAGCGCCCACTTTAATGGCAGGATGGCTGGTGACTGGGATTTTTATGAGGTTCTGTTGCAAGCAGACGCCTCTGGCTTTAAGGGTAGGGGTGTGTGTGTGTACCTATAGGGTGTGTAAACTGGATGACAGTCAGATGTAGCTTAAAGGCTTTTTACAATAAGATTCATACTCTGTATGTCCTGTACCTCTGTCACTGTCCTCTTATAGTTGTTTTGAAGGGGGAATTCCAGAAAGTGTCTGCATAATACCTCAGGTGTAAAGTAGGTGACGTAAAGTCAGTGATGTACTGTAAAAGTCTCCATTCTAGAGAAGCCTAGAGGGTCAGCATCCTTTCACAGACATCTAAAGTGTTTGTTTCCTCTTAAAGTTATTTCATAAAATGGTAATGGATACACTACCTGGCACCTGAGAAATTGTTTTATGATAAATTTGTGATAAATGTTTGGTTTTAAAACTCTTTTCTGAAATCCATTCATTGTGTTAAAGATACATACAGGCTATTAAGGCAAAACAGACTCCAAAAAGGTCTTGTTTAAAGACTTACTACTGTTTTGCTATCATCAGTGTTGCATATAAAAGTTGAGTCATGTGGTTTTGGATGGTAAATAGAATGGCAATATTGACTTTGTGGACATTGCCACACCTAGTTCTTACGAAAATATGATGGAATTCCCCTCTAGAGTAAGCGTCTTAAGAATCTGCAATTGGAAAATGCAGATATCCATCTTTAAGGTCTTCTTCTGTGTAACTGTTCACTTTTGTAGCTCAACTTGTGGTTTTTGTGGCTTGATACTCGCGCAGCTTTGCATACTTTGAAGTGAGACTGAAGCCCATTCCTGCAAAGTTAATAGAAGAGAATGGCAAATCTGAGGCCAAGTTAGGTACATTTTCTCATAATCAGTTAGTATGCAGCTATCAAGCTTATCAAGCCCAAAAACAGTGGGCCTGTGGCACTGTGGCCCTCCATACATCAGTTCTGGCTCCAGCCCATCCACAGGCTGTGTCCACAATAGCCGGGAGCCGCCCTCTGCACACCCTCCTGTGGTGGCACACAGGCCTCAGTGTTCTCGAGCTACCACATGCCCACTGTGGCCCATTATTTAGGCCAAAGATGAGACCCAGCCTATTGAAAGTGCCTTAATGATATGGTTCCATGGTATAGAATTGAGAGTTGGCTTGATCCAAGTGAAAATGGTGGATTGCCCATTACTTCTTGCCCCAGTAACTGTTTTAATCCCTCAGTGTCATTAACATCTCCTTTGATTAATACGATTCATAGTGTTCTCAGCATCATAACAGAATGGGCAGATAATCATTTTAAACACTTTAAAGTCAGCTGTTTCAAATCAGTATTTGGTGATGTGTTAACTGTACTCCAGAATAGTAGAATGCTTATTTGAAGCTAAAATGTCTTCATTTTACTGCATTAAGTAAATGTGGAAAATGATTTGCTAATCCAGATAGATCTTTGTCCCTGTATCTACATTTATGAAATCTTTGTGTAGGCTTGAATGATTTTGGGAAATAGCTAGTATTGTTACTAATTTCGATTGCAGTTTTCTATAGTCTGCATATTTTCTATAAACTGAGATGCAGGCCTATTTTTGTAGACCAACAACTCCAGCATATCTACCTTTTCTGAGTCGAGGCTTATACTAAACATAATGTGCCAAAGGTCAAGTTGTACACAGCATGTGCGTGTTTAGTTGTTTTTCTTGCCGTTCACAAGGTCAGTGTTACGAGGTTAAATTTACCCACTTAAAACCTAAGACAGCGTTATTGTTTGTGTAGGCTGTAGTAAAAATAGCAGAGGTTGTTTTGGAGCTGATTAATTGGAACAGATGTGCAGGGAGCAGGCAACACACTAAATTGTGCAGGACTGTGGTCTTCCTGGACCAGGATTAGGAGCCACTCCATTAATACTTGCCTCTGATTTGCTTGACTACAGAGGCGTTTTGCTATCATTCATTACTAGAATGAATTACATCAAATTACACTTCCCTGATTACATACAGATTTAGGGAAATATTTTTTGTCAATAACACTCCCTGATAGCATCATAAAGAGAGGGGGATTTAGGCCCTCTTCACTTGGCATTAACATCTGGTCACTGTCATCTGACCTACACACAGCACGTTTACACTTGTTCTGAGAAAACGCAGCTTCTGCCTCCAGATATTGGTGGGATCTAATTTCCCCGCACAGTATTTGCGTTTTTCAGAGCACTTTTTGCATGTTTCAGAGCCTTTGCAGGCTGGGCTGTGTTTGATAAATTCTACACTACAGAGAAAGAAAAGACTGTGAATGTTTTGCTTTGGTAGCCACAATTGAAGCCCAGTCAAAAAAAAAAGACAGGACTGTTTGCAGATTGTGGGGGGAGCACAAGTGACATTAGACCATGAATGTAGCCAAGCTGGAATGTAGCCACGGATTCAACTACCTCAGCATCAGGATATCCAGTGCGGATCTATTTACAAACACAGTTGCACTCGTCTTAAATGCACAAACAGACAATATTCACATAGGGGATATGTTACACGTAGTGTGAATAAAGACTTAGCGGGACAGTAGAGATCCTGTAAACAACAGTCGGGTCAAATTAGGTTTCAAGATTCTTTGTCACATTCGCAGTTAAACAGCGGGTAGTGAAATGTGTCTTTGAAACGTCTGTAAGACTCTGGTTTAATTCTTTAGTTTATTAGAACTATACTGCAAAGGCTGGAGCTAAGTAATATAAATATGTAGAAACATATATTCAAATAAACATTACACATGTAAACAAACATTTACAAGCATAAATACATTGTGTTTTAGTGCAGTGTGCTAGTTGCCGTTGATGTACATTAAAGCTGAGTACCAACAAGGAACTGATTGGATGGCGGCCCATTATGTCGGCGTGGTCATTGTCTTGATCATTTCCATTACATTACACTATAATATGCTTTTCTGAGCACATCATGGACGTCATCTGTACTCTGTATTGATTTGATATTCTTTGTATAATAAGTCAAGAATAATAAAGTGCCTTTTTTAAATAGGCCACTGCTTATTTGTGCTCACTTATTCCGGCTTGTTACTCAACCATAGGATGGCTAAATATCATGATGTGTACTATGAAGTCTTTCATCATTACATTTTTACTATATTACTCAGTGCATTCTGCATTAGAGGCTACTCTGTGTGGTTATTTGGGACGAGAGATGAGTGAAACTCTGCAAGTCCAAACAAGTCGACTGGCCTGCATCAGTCATCTTAAGTATTTTCCCTGTTTTTCTTTACAACACTTGAATCTGGCTGGTAGGACACTAAATGAGCTAAAAGCAGACAGGAATTCCCCCGAAAGTGTTTTGTGCAGCCGTGCTCTGTTCATACTGATGTTTAGCAGGGTGGCCTCGCAGCGCCGTCTCGGAGTACAGAGCGGTGTGACTTCTCTCCTGTGCTCAGAGCATCAGTTGTCAGCGGAGGTGATGTTGTACCCATGTTCTTCCTCTCTTAAGTGCTTGCCTTGCATGTCTGTTGGTCCTGACATGGCCTGGAGAAAGCGACCGACAAGGATTTGTTTTCTCTCAAGTGCCATTCATTTGAGCCGGAGTGTCTGCATCGCATTACACTTGTCAAACAACTTGCCAGGCTCTTTGGCTCACTTCCATCCACAGGACAGCTGTTCAGGCCCCCTGATTTCTTCACAATCTCCTCCCATTTCCTTTAGCAGGAGCAGGAGTGTCGATGATGGACAAGGCCTTTTAACAGGAATTAAAATTTAGAAAATCCTAAACAGTCAGTGTGTAAATATTAGCAAGTCTCTGTTGCAAGTAATGTTCAGTATCATTATATTCTCCTTAAAGGTCATGCTATCAGCTTCGCATTAAAACATTAATGAGAACCTTCATTCTAAACCTTACACTAAATGTGTCTGACCTGACGCTGCCTGTTTTGATGGAAACCATACATAAACCACATTTCCTTAAAGTGATTATTTTTATTAAAAGTGTTCATTTTTAGCACTCAGTTGACATTGTTACATTGTGGGTAACCATCAGGTCATGCATACAGTGAGCAATATGCACAATATGGGATGAAAAGAAAATTTCCACCGACATCTTAAGACACTTTTGTGATAGTTGTGGGGTAAATACTTGACTGGGGTTGCATTATAACTATATTTTCAAACTATGTTTTAAAACTCAATGCATTTCATTGTTTTATTTTCATAACAATGGGGCCTTTTGCAAATGCAGGCAGTCCAGTATTTGTTTGTTTAACTAATGTTTTTTTTTTTTTGTCTTGACACAGGTGTGGGAAAGAGCAGCCTTCTCCTGCGTTTTGCAGACAACACATTTTCAGGTAAGCTGTGAACCAGTTTTAGCTCTACATCCTGTTTCGTTATGGTTGTATTTAATTCATAGACCAATAGAGAATGACCTGACCTCAAACCAGCAAATTGAACAAAAAGGGAATTTGATTTGTGGTTAATTGTGCAAATGCTTATTCAGACAGTATTTATTTCCTATTGTTTAATACCAGTAACAATAAGCTGTGGCCTCATAACTGCAGATTGCATGATACCACCTTTTCCTTGTCTGATCCTGATATTAAATAACTCGATGACCTGATCTCTTTACAAAACTAGTAATCTTATAGCACTTTACTGAACCTGAACATCTAAAAGTGAACACTCTACAACATTTTCCCCCTCTCTAAAATCCAATGCAGTCTTTTCAGGTATTTTCCTGTGCGATCTATTCTCATAACATGTGCTGTGTTGCAGGTAGCTATATTACCACTATTGGAGTCGACTTCAAGATCCGAACAGTGGAGATAAATGGAGAGAAGGTCAAGCTACAGATATGGGACACAGCTGGGCAAGAGCGCTTCCGAACCATCACCTCCACGTGAGTTAACTTTATTTGATTTGTGCTGCATGATTACAACTTACAGGTACAGGTGGTCCAGGGCTGAATCCTCTGTCATTTTCAGTGTTCTTGGAAAAATCTCCAACGAGTGAAGGATGTAATTATATTGGATTATATTGCTTGTCTGCAAATAAGTGGTTTGCCAGAAAACAAAATGACATTTTAGCATAAGGACATTGCATAGTTGCATCACTGTATTATAAAGTGGACCAGAACTCCTAGGCCATGGGTGTCCAGACTTTTCCACAAAGGACTGGTGCTTCTGCAGGTTTAATACCAAACTAGAACTGAAATCACTTTGTTAAAGGTAAGATTGAAAACCCCGGAGTTTTGGGCATCCCAGGGAACACACTAAACACATATTACTATGCTATTATCACTATAACCAAAACAATTGGCATAATTATAAGGATTAGATTGCCAGTCTGGAAATAATTGTATTTCCAAAAAAATAAAATGAAGACTCTTCCTCTTTATAATACAGACCTATTAAGTCTACAGCCATGGGAAACACCCTGAACACATTAGAATGCTATTATTATGGCAATTCCTTTTGTTTTGTTTGTTTTTCGGACAAAGCAATAGTAATGCAATTTAGTAATAAGGCCCATGGGAAGTTTAGCTCTGTGTGAGTCATCTGATCTGCTGGAGTGACAGCTGTTGCTGTGTGGGCAGCCGATGATGCACTTCCCTTCTGAGCAGTGAAGCCACGAGCTGGACAACAGATGAACTCCTAATGAAATGTTTAAATCAGAACATGGTTGTCAGTTAATTGAGCAAGATGGGGGTTTTTATAAAGCCCATTTATGGTGAAAGCAAGATACAATCACTACACCAGGTCATCAAGGCATGTCAAATCACAGCAGTGTGTAAAGCAGGAAGGTCATTCACTTTACTGAATTATGAGGTTCCTGCTAATAGATTTACCCATTTACATGTTAATTCTTCCACCATGCTGATGGGGGTTTTCAATGTTATATTAGCATTGAGTGTTTACATTGTAAAGTAACTCTCTGGATTAAACAGATATTTTAATGCTACAAACATATGCTTATTTGCGATTTGCTAGCATGGCTTTGTCTTTTTCTGGTGACCATCTGCACACACTCCTTCCTCCTTGCTCTAGCAAATCAATGTCTGAATTAATTTTTTTTGTGGTTAGAATAATCTGATAGTTTTTAGCGTGAAGGCCAAGGACTCTCGTTGGTATAATGCTGTTCCTGCAGGGACAGGGCTTTGAGCCCCCATGGTGTTGGGTGGAGTTGTATCCACTATGCTGTCCATTTTAGTGAATTTGAATTTCCCAAAACAGTGGATATGCTGCAGACCTGTCAGGCACCAGCGTATGATGGAGTTAAAGAGAGGATCAAACTCTCAATAAGAAAACCTTAATCAGTTTTAACTCTGTTATGTAGAATCTAACAAAAAAATTCTTTTTGACTGAAGTCAGACTCCTTATACGACGCGTGGGTATCCCGTGGGAGTAGGTTGCACTGGGCTTTCAGCACGGCTCGGCTGCTTGCTAATTAACTGCTGCAGGGATCCTTTTGAAGCCTCTCATTAGTGCTGCATTGCTTCCACAGTTACTTTACTGCAAATGAAGCCACTCTACTTGAGCTCTGCAAAAGCAGACCTCTATCCGTATTGGCAATGGAGTTTTTTCTCAACAAATCTCTAGACGTGCACTGAAGTCTTTTTCCACTTATGGAAAGCTTATAGTGCTGAAGGTGATGTTCTGGTTGATGATTATGCCCTAATGAGGGCTCCAGTGCATGGCTTTAGTAAATCTGGCCAAAGTCCAGCTTTAAGCAAATGGGTGCAGTGGCATAAGGGCGTGGACTGGATCAAAAGGCAGTGTAAAAAGTGTGTGTGTGTGTTGAGCTTGTCACAATGCCAGAATTCTAACAATGTCACAATATTTGATTTCAAAACAACGCCAGGGCAAATATATACATTCACATCCTGTCTATACTGGAGTGAATCCTGTGTTATTTTTTTTGTTGTTGTTTTTACTGCTTGACAGATCACAGAATATGTCTAAACAGTGTAAATCTATTTAAAGGGCCCATTTCCATTTTTTAAATTAAAATACAGGTCCACGTGTGGTGGCTTTATTCCCATTGGCTGGCTGGGGTTGTTGCCTCATTCAAAAAAACATTCTTGACTTCTTGTGACATCAGTGTAAATGTTTGATGCTTAAACAGCTATTGGTAGAATAGGATGTTTGTAAACAGTATGTGCATTGTATTTATGGAGCACATTTGAAAGCAACAGTCCAATATGCTTCACAATATAGCAAATTAAATAAAGAAAAGGTTAAAACATATAGTAGAAACTATAAAAAGGAATTCTAGAGAACGGCACAGATTTCAGAACCTCCATAAACTAAAGGATAAGGGTAGGATAAAGCTGGATTGTGGGCCTAATGCTGACCAATAGACTCTTCCTCAGTGTGCTTAGTAGTTTTTCCTTCTTTTTTCTGAGACATTACAACCAGCATGAACGTTTTTTCTACCTGGTTTCCTTGTGTGAAGTTTGTGAACTGGAAAGTAAACAGTATGTTTTGAAGCAGACATTTGTATACTGCATTAAAAAAAAGAGATAAAAAATTGCATTTGAGTATTATTTATTTGATCTGGGCCCTTAAAGCACTTAATTTCTGACTGTGTTTCAGGGTTTGTGTGTGTGTGTGTGTGTGTGTGTGTCAGTGAGAGGAATAAAGTAAGAACTAAAGATAAAGTAAAAGTAAGGGCTGGGTTTTTTTTTTTCTTCATCAGAATAGTGACAGTCCTGGGCAGCCCCACAAACGGGACCGTCAGAAAGCTCTTTTGTGTTTGTGTTTGTTTAAAGCCTGTGACTGAGCCTCTGTTCACTGTGTCAGGACTAAAGAGGCAGGAGACATCACTGACCCTTCGGCTGTTGCTCATCATGACCCGCCTAATAGCCATTCTTTTTCTCGTTCCCCCCTTCTCTCCTTTTTCTCTCTCTCTCACACTGTCTCTCAATCTCCCTCTGTCTCTTTCTCCATCATTCACTCTCCAGGTATTACAGAGGGACCCATGGGGTCATAGTAGTCTATGATGTCACCAGTGCCGAATCTTTCGTCAACGTCAAGCGATGGCTGCATGAAATTAATCAGAACTGTGATGACGTATGTCGAATATTAGGTGAGACAAACCAGGACCACCAGGAGTAGTTAATGGAAATATGCACTTTTCCTGCTATCGCTTCTGTTTTACTTACCCCAAACATACTCCGTGTATCAGTATCTGAAAGTGGCTGATCAGTTAAGAGTTTGCGCTCATTTTGGAAAGTTTTGGAAGTTTGCATAAATTTTTCCGAAAGTGTTTTTACTAATTATATTCCAGTACTATGTAAACAGTTCCTGGACCAAGTACAGTTTTACTTGGGATATAGTGTATTTTTGAAAAATGACTCTTAAATCTAGTGTGGTTTGAGATTTGATGATGTTTCCTGAAGTGTCAAAATGCTATAATGTCAGAGGTTAAAATGCTAAACCCTGCTGTGATGTTACACTACGTTTTCTCTGTTCTTCTGTCCTCCTCAGTGGGAAATAAGAACGATGATCCGAATTCTAAAGTAGTGGAGACGAACGATGCTCAGAAGTTTGCGGAGCAGATGGGAATCCGCCTGTTTGAGACGAGCGCGAAGGAGAACATAAACGTGGAGGAGGTGAGCGCTGCAGCTTCAGGGCACACAGCGCGTTTTAGAACCTTATAAAACTGCTGACAGGATACTGCAGTAAAGCGGACTCGGAGAAGAACAAGGCTCCACATTTCATGGGCAGGATTGCTTTAGATGTTGCTGGAGTTACAGAGCATGTTGTCAGCATGGAGCTTCCCCTCAGAAAACAGCTTAAAGGGATAATTTGTCCTTTTATCATAGCAGTTTATCATCTTAGTTTATGTAAATGTATAATTCACATGTAAAAACTAATTCTACAACATTATAACCAGCTCTGACAAATTATAGCAAAATGTTTATTATATTCAATAATTGGGATTATATTATATAATGTTTTTTTAAACGCTCAAAAGACAGAATTAAAATGTGGTATTTGGTATATTGTGATTAGTGACTTTGTGTGAGGGGCAGTAACGTTTTTTGTTCAAAGGTGAAGAGACCCAGATATTTTTTTAGTAGCATGGCCTCGTTAGTGAAATATATTTCAGTGTTTTGTACGGCTCTGAGTAACACAAGGCAACAGTTTTACTGCCAAAGTCATCAGAAAAATGTATTAAAAAGGTACCACCACATAATTCTTTGGTTTTTAAAAAAAGTTTGTTTAAACAATCTTATTTAATTGTTTATTTATTTGTTTAAGTCTCTTGGTTTCAAATAATTTATATTGTTTAACCCTTTTGCCAAGACAAAACCATTGTTGTTGAAATGGCATTTTAAAAAAGTGTTTTTCCTACAGATGTTTAACTGCATCACGGAGCTGGTGTTACGGGCAAAGAAAGAATCTGTGGCCAAACAGCAACAGCAGCAACAGAATGACGTGGTCAAGCTCAACAAGAACAGCAAACGAAAGAAGAAGTGCTGCTAGTGGACGTGGGGAGGGGAAATGACCGCAGCCTTCACTGCAAAATCCGTACAGAAAAGGACTATATCAACTAAATTAAGAGCAGAGAAAGATTAATAAACAACAATGACATGGAAAGATGTCCCCTTTGGACAAATTCAAATCATAAAGACTTTTTAAAGAAATGTACAGATTTTATTAGAATTAAGGAGTTTTATGTGGAATTCAACAGATGTGGTATTTAATGAAAGATCCTCCTTCTTTCTCGAAGGACCTGCAAGCTGACATTGCCACCAGATTTATATATGCATTAAGAGTTACTTTTACAGGGACATCCGTTTTCTTGCTTTTTTTTTTCTTCTCAAATCTCCATCTCAGGAGGTTTTTTTTCCTCTCCTTTTTTTGGTTTGAAGGAATAGGTTATTTCTTTCTAGAATGGAGTGATGAGAAATGTGACCATGTGACCTGCAGACTAAAGAACGTTCTCTGGGCCACAGAACCCTCCACAAAGATGCCAACAACTCCCAATATGCTTCACCATTTAAGGAGGTTAAGAAAAAATCGGTTCGCAGGGTTTCGTGGATGCATCAAACAGAACTGGTGGCTCTCGAGGGGGTTTTTTTGGTCTTTTTTTTTTTTGCCAAGCTTTCTTTCTTGTCTCCTGGTCTTGGTTATAGAAGAGCTACCAGGCCTCCTGATACTGCTGACATTTCACAAAAGTCTTACCACGCTTCAGGCCTCTTCTCGCATTTGCAGGAAAACAGTGAAACTGCCATCATCTTAAATGGGAGCATCGTGAAACAGCACTCTCCTGCAGCGTTGCCATAGAAGCGCCCTCCCCTTGTCAACCGTTGCCATGGTAATGTCCTCAGGACCGCCGAATTCTTGTGGGACTTGTGTATAAACTGGGTCTGGATCTCCAGGGTCATGAACATCCATATCATCTGCTACGGTTTGGCATAATCTCATATATTCTTACATGCAAGCCCTTATTAAGCACTGTGCAGTCCCATAGAACCAAAATATGAATGTTTTGGAAAAGATGAAAGGAATAGCGGTATGTTTACCAAGTCTGCACATGAATAGATCTTTGGTATGAAGGTTTTTCATGTGTCCCAGAGTGATATAAAATTCTATGGCAAGACACTTGCATAGGAGGAGGGTTTAATATTTTTGTTTTGGGGACTGCAAGTTAAGTAATTGCACCCCAAACATTTATGTGGTTATTCACACCTGAAATGGGGCTCTTTAACCAACCTTGTGTATGGATCTATTCTAGCTAAATACTTTAATCTCCTCGAACATCTCTGAAGCATCACTGTGCTGATTGGTTGAGAACAGGTGGTCCAGACCCTCTTCCTGCAGAAACAGCGGGCAATAACCCCTTTAGCTTCCTGGCCATGCAGTGACCCCATTCAACCAAGTAAAGGAGTCAATTGTAACAAGTCTCACTGACTTTTCTTCCATATGTTTATGTATATAAATATATTTGTATCATGTATTTAATATATATTATATACATACTTGCACATAACCATGCAGACATGCATGTGTTTGTGCTATGGTTGAAACACTTTCAGCTGTGGTTATGCTGTACACTGGAGTAAAGAGATGTATCATGGATTTGTGCCCCTTATGAATTGAATCAAGAAATAAATATTTTAAACAGATTAACATTTGACACAATAACATTCGTCTATGCTTCTTTATTTTCTTGCATGACCTTTATTTGTCTCGCACACACTCATGTGTGTTCACTAGGGATGCACAATCATATCGGAGGCATATTGGTATCGGCTAATCATTAATGGTCAGACTTTTAGTTTTGATTGATATTTCAAACCCATACTTGATGACAGAGTTGTTTTACTTCATAATACTAATACTTGTAATCCTAATTCAGATAGATCCCAATAATGGTCCCAGTAGTATTAGCACTGGCAGAAACCTTCCAGATATGTCTAATGTTCCTGTATTGATGCATCCCTAATTCTCACATAGCAAATTAGGTCTTTTTTTTTTGCAAGGAGACATAGAGGCTCTTGAATTTGCTTTTCATCTTTGCTTTTATTATGTCACAGTGCATTCCACATGATGAAACACATTGGATGCTTTTCATAACTTGGTAACATGGCTGTGTAGAAATGGCGTGTTATCTATTACCTATGCATAACCTTCTGACGTTAATTGAAAAATAAGATTTTTTTTGATTGTATAAAAACCATAATGCTTTACTTAGTGTCCATATGTATAAATACTATTTCCTAACTGAAAATGCAGATGTAGAAAAGACAGCCTATTTACAATATGACGTGTCAAGGTCTATGAAATACACAATACGACACACATTCACTTGCCTGCATTCATGGCTAATGTTTTAATCTGAATGTTCATTCCATTAACTCACTCATTTTATTTATTATGCAATAAGTCCACTTGTGATGAGCTTTGTCGAAAGTTGTGTGTTTACACATAGGCTGCCAGATTATTCAAGTACTTTGTCCCTCTCGCAATTCTAAAAAACTGAAAGATGGCATGAACAATCCTCTCATCAGAGGCTTATCGCATGGAAGGGTATAGAAGTCTGGAGCTTTTCAAATCTCTTCATCAGATATTTCTGTTTGCATTGTATAAGGTTATGATATTGCACAGCAACGTATGGTTAGCTTTTTTCAACGCTGGTTATTTTCCTACTGTTTTTCCTACAAATGCAGGTAGACGCAAGCCTAAGTATTTTTTCCAACGTGTTGGGGATGGGGATAAAAGTGCACTGCCAGCAATGATTCATGACATGGACATACATCATGACGAGGACTATTGCTTCACACATCGTCTTCCAAAACGTGTGAATGTCAAAATCTGCATTTCTTGCACAGCGTGAGTCACAACCTTACACATGTATGACTCGGAACTGATACTGTCAGTGTCTGTTGTGAAATATCATAGGCTAGCGACTATCCAGTCATTGTGTTTGAGATGGTTATGAAACTGCTCGGCAGTTCCTGTGATTCTGTACGTTCCTGATGACTACACAGTCGTCACAGTGGATGCTGAGAGTAATGCAGTGGTCTGAGCTATGAAACAGCCAGTAATACAAACACCTTGTTCAATAAAAGGTCGCTCTCTAGAAAACCTCTTGCAGGTTCTGTGACTCTAGTGGCCTTCCCGTTTAGAACTACAGTTACATTCGTAACTTTCATTGTTTTCTCACTTAATACCAACAAAGTTACAATGGAAGGGACTCAGAGTGAGGTGTCAGTGACGGTTACTGTTGGACCAGGAGAATGTGTGGGTCAAACACAAGTACCTTGCAAAGATATTTACTTCCAGCTAACAGGCAGTCAGCCTTGACAGACCAGCAGTAAACTGCTACTGAATTGAGAGGTTCTCCTTCATAGGAAGCTGCCATGGGGAACCCATGAGAACAGTATTAGTGGAAACCAAAATTGGGATGCAGATTTCCTCAGAAACACAGGAAAGACATAAAGTAGCTGAACTAATGACGGTCATAGACCAGTGCATATAGACTCAAAGGACAGCAAGATTTGTAAGAGTGTAGCCACACAGTTTAACATTCTAAGCAGTACTGCGGCATCCAGGAAGATGGTCAGGTGAATGGTAAATATCACACATGCTCCAGCAGAGCCTGGTTCTGTGTGTGGGCAAAGCCTATTGTGTAAATGAGGGAGCTCCAACCTTGTGAGATGCAGGCAGGTGTCACAGTGGTTGTGCCAAGGTATGGTTGCTATAAGAAACTAAAATAAAAAAATATATATGTAGGGGGTAAATAAATATTTTTTATACACCCAAAAAGCTGCATTTGGAGGTAGCAGCTGGCACAAAAAGTGGCAGGAACCAGGTCAGGACCAGACAGAAGTTCATGAGGTTTGAATGGATCTTGTAAGCACTAGGTGGATCTGAGAAGACTACACTGGGAGAGTATTATGTCTCTCTCAGGCATAGACAAGGTAATGGAGATCTGGTGCCCAGATGTTGCAATGACATACCCTGGCTTTATATACACTCCATGTTTAATATATACATTGTGGTGGTGGGTACTACAGTTCAGGCTTGTCAGAAAGGTTTACATCCAAGCTTGACCTGTACCACCTCTTCCTCCTGGAACATCAGCTTCGTGCTGCAATCCATGCAGACCTCAGGTGATCTAATGAAGCACAAAGGACCAATTTTGTGGCTGTCATAGGCCTCTAATGCAGTGTAGCTTAATTGTGGAGACCCAGCGCAAATTACAGAGGCCCTCATGAGCTCATTCAGGTAAACTAGTGTTTGCCAAGTATTAGTATTTCAAATGGCTCCAGGACTCATAGCACAGCTGATATTACAAGAGTGCTTGTCTGCAAATAGTCCCAAGGACAGGGGCAAAAATCTAAGGAAATCAGTACTAGCAGTCGGCGCTTGTACCTGGCCTTGAGCTAGTCTGGGGCTAACCAGTGTTAGCAGGCCAAGCTAGTGTGTTCAACACATGAGCAGAAGCACTGTCACGCGTAAACACACCTTAGCACAGTGTTAAATTGTTCTCTACATTTAACCCATTTACTAAGTGAAGAAGTGGGCTGCCAGGAACACAGTGCCCAAGTGTACCCTTGCTCATGGGTACCTCTGTGGTGCCACTAGCAGCCCTGGGACTCAAACCCACAAACATTTGATCGCAGGGCACCTCCCTAACCACTAGGCCACCAGCTGTCCCAGGAGGAAACCAGTAGTACAGCCTGAACTACAACCTGTGCAAGACAAGGTAGGATCCTGAAGCTCTTGACTTTTCCATTTCCAGGGCCTAGGCCAGCAATGCAATGTTAGCAATCTGTCATTGTGGAAAAGCGAGAAAGAGGACTGCTTCCATATGAGAGGGGTATTTATATTTTAGGCTGTGTCATGTGATTTTGATGGCAAAACGTCTTGATCTGTGTGTATCCACTGTGCTTTGCACTGGCAGTCAGCAGGAACTAAATAGAGCAGATATGAAAAACAGACAGATAGACACAGTAAGCTAAAAACGCTGCAAAAATATCTTACTATGTAAAAACATTTTACATTTAGTCAATATTTATTTTAATATTTCTCATTATGGGCCTGTAAGCATATGAGGAAACATGTATGAACTTATTTCCACTTTTTTTTAATGTCTGATGTGATTTGATCCAAAGAAACTGTCTTTCTTTAGATAAAATTACATAGTAATATTTTTGTACAGAAAGTTATATGGTCTCATAATGTTCTCACAATAATCCCCCCAAAAATATTACATATATTGACTGGATTTAGGGTAAAGATATTTTGTAGCCAAAGAGGGAAACGACTTATTTGACTGAACGTCAACATTTATTGTGAATACACTTGGAAATGGCACGCATGTGAGAAATGCTCTTGCTTCCCTGAAGACATCACATTCACATTCACATTCACAGCCATGTGTGAGCCTTAGTGTGTTCATGCTGAAAAGAGGATTCAGGACAGAGACAAGACAGGCTTTCAAAAACAGTGTTTAAATGGCAAAAAAACAGAAGACAGTACAAAGTCAAATTAACAGGAGACATTTATAGAACAAGAGAAGAAACTGAAAAACACGACGACAAAACCAGGACAGAACATTTTCCACACAGAACACAGCAACTAACGTGGAGGGGTTCAAACTCTGACTACTGTCTGGTTCAGTCCAGAAGCCTGAACATATGATCGCAATTTACTCATAACTGGCAAGCTCCTACCAGCAACTTCACAAAGTAGCCTAAAAGATGAAGGGTCAGCTGCTTGTGTGTGAAATAGCGAATAGTGTACACGCACTAATTGTCTCAGCCAATCAACCAATTACCTCGGAGACAAGAATTTGTCAGTGTGACAAGATTGTCTGATGCTTCGGTTAACTTCTCCATAGACCTCTTCAGCTGTGCTGTCGTTCTGTTGCTGGTGTCATGCCCAAAAGTGCTTCCAGATTTGGAACTCCAAGCTGGTTTACAGTACCTTGCAAATGTATTCACCCCCCTTGGCTTTTTACCTATTTTGTTACTTTCCAGTAATTTAAACATTTTATTTGATGGATCTGCACAAAATAGTTGGTCAAGTGAAATGAGAAAAAATATATATAAAAAAGAATAAATAAAAACAAACTGAAAATTGGCATGTGCATATGTATTCATCCCCTTTTGCTATGAAGTCCCTAAAAAGTTCTGGTGCAACCAATTACCTTCAAAATTCTGGGCAAGCACATTAATCAGAGACAGCACAAAGAGCAAAGGTAACCCTGAAGGAGTTGCAGAGTTCCACAGCACACACTGGAGTATCTGTCCAAAAGACCACAATAAGCTGTACAGTCCATACAGCTGGGTTTTATGGAAGCGTGGCCAGAAAAAAAGCCATCACTGAGTGTTAAAAATAAGAAGGCACATTTTGAGTTTGCCAAAAGACATGTGGGCGACTCCCCAACAATATGGAGGAAGTTATTTTGGTCAGATAAGACTAAAATTGAACATTTCGGCCACCAAGGAAAATCCCATTCCAACACCCCAAGAACACCATTGCCACAGTGAAACATGGTGGTGGCAGCATCATGCTGTGGGGATGTTCTTTAGCAGCAGGGACTGGGAAACCGGTCCGAGTTAAGGAAAATATGGATGGTGCTAAATACAGGTATATTCTTGAGGAAAACCTGTGTCAGTCTGTCTGTGATTTGAGACTGGAGTGAAGGTTCACCTTCCAGCAGGACAATGACCCAAAGCATACTGCAAAAGCAACTCTCGAGTAGTTTAATGATTTAAATTTGTTGGAATGGCCTACTCAAAGTCCAGACCTCAATCCTATTGAGAATGTGTGTTCAGACTTGAAGATTGCTGTTTGCAATCGAAAATCATCTAACATGATGGAGCTGGAGAAGTTTTGCCTTGAGGAATGGGCAAAAATCTCAGTGGCAAGATGTGACTTATCCAAATCAACATGCAGCTGTAATTGTTACAAATGGTTGCTTTACAAATTACTGGCTTTAGGGGTGGTGAACATTTATGCACACTGTAGCTTTCTGTTATTTTGTCCTATTTGTTTGCTTCAAAGTTGTAAATGAAATGGTGCAAACTCTTAAGCAGTCTATTTTAATTCTAGGTTGTGAAAAATGCCAAGGGGGGTGAATACTTTTGCAAGGCATTGGATCTCTATGGGGAAAATGCATGGGAAAAAATTCTTCCAACCTGATACCATTTTGTCCCCCAGTTACCACTGCATCCTCAGAATTATGAAGTCATTTAGCAGGCAAAATATGAAATATTACGCTGCTACATGCAAGCTAACACTTTTGCACTTTTGCAAACCAGCTACGAAAAACGTACTGAAACTGCCAAAGCCAGTTTACTGGTTTGTGTGCAGTATTTTTGAGGATGCCTTTTATCAGTTCAATGTGCAGCAGTGTAACGGTAGCTTGCATGTAACGGTATTTCTTTTTTGATTCTTGTCTTGTAATTGGAAAGGCAAAATGTATTGGTTTCAGAATATCTTTGCTTACCAACCCATTTTTTCCCATAAAGAACACCAGCTTAGACCCAGGGTCGCCAGTATGGGCATGAAGGCCAACTACAGAAGGCTGTCACGACATCACAGGTCTAAAGCAGTCAGCCTTTCAGCAGCTGTAGAATCAGACAGTAAAGCGGAGACTCCACTCCACAAGTTCTCTTCAGAGCATTGTTCTGTAAACATCTGCTCAGAAATCAGACACACTCACAGATGCATACATGTAGATTGTTCTAGAAAAAAGTAGGATTTTCTTGTTCAAAAGTTATACATTTACAAATAACAAATATATCAATTTGTTTTTTATTATTCCAAACCTATCTGTAAGTATAAAAAGTCACTCTTTGGGTTTCTCCAAACCATCGGTCGCCTCAGTTATATGGAGAAGACATCTGCATAGCTTTGCTCAAAATAGGCCTGACTTTGCCGAATTGCACAGCCACCAAAAAAAGCAGAGGTTATAATTCTGTAATACTCTCTATACTTCAGTTTTTTAAGGTTTTGAATCATCACCATATTTGTCAGAACTATTTAGCTATCCAAAGGAAGCTCACAATCAAGACCTAAAGTGGCCTTTTTTGTTCCCACAGGCTGGACTATGGTGTCCCCCCTCCCCTTTTAAAAGTTTAAGTGACAGGGACTATGGCAGTAGACCCTTTATATGACTTAATTCAGCTGCAGCACAATCATTCAAGCCTGACAATACAATAGTGATAAACACCTGACTCAGAAAGCATTTAGCTCTGACAGCCTTGAGGACAGTTTGCTTGTGGTTATTTAAGATTCTTTTCTTCGTGTGGGTATATAAACACATTTGTGGGACTGTTGTCAGCATAGTTTTGTAGTTTTGTGAATTAGTGCTGCAAACTGCCTGCAGGTGGGAGCTGATAGCCCTGTAGGTTCATTCACATCACTCCAGACTGCACTTAAGGCCTGATTAAGCACGCTTTTATTTTTGGATTTTTACCATTTTTTCCCAATTTAGTCATATTCAGTTACACTTAATAGCAAGATATCCCATTGTTACATAATGCTACCAAGCTGGGTGGATGAAGGCTAGGATGCGTTTCCTCTGCGCACCGCTGCATCTTTTCAAACTGCTACTTACTCATTGAACAGCATAACATGCTTGGAGGAGAACACTAACTGCCAGTTCTGTTATGTCAGAAAACAGATGCCCATGTTGGAGTGATGGGAGAAGGAAGGCGATACCTCCAGACCAGGGATGACTGTGGCATCACCACATGCATTTTAAGGCTTATCCTAAAAGGTTTTGTAACACCTAAAGAAGTTTAGGCAGCCAAACTGGTTGGAACATCAGTATGTAAACCTTTTTATTAGGTTGTAATCAATATACACTTGACGTGTATTTTCATACACTTAAAAAAAGGATGCTTTAAATTTACCCGAATTCAAATATGTCATATTTGACAAATATGTCAAATATATCATATGCATACAAATACGATGTTTGGTTACCTGTGCTGGAGTACTGTATTTTTGTCATGTGTGTTATATATATACATTGTATTATTATATATCTGAATCAAGTAAATGTTTCTCACTGACTGAGAATAAGGCCCCTTTGTCCCTGAACATGTGAATGAACATAAAAAGTCTTTTCAAAGTCTTTTTGAATTCTGCAGCACTCAAAGGATCATTCACAACCTACAACCTGTCGCCTGACACCAAACCTCTAACCGGAACCCTCTGCGGTCTAGCTCGTCCTGAGTTAAAGGCCAAACCGGTCCTACAGTGTGTCAGAGCTAAATGTTCCATCGAACCTGACTGGCAGTGGGGTGAGGAGAATATGTCTGAGGCACTAGGAGGGGAAGCTGGCCTCTGATATGGGATAAATGTGGTAACCCTGTACAAATCACCCTGAAGCAGAGCTTGAATCAGTTCAGTCGAGGATGACAGCCAAGGACCTTCCTTCTTTCTATAAGTCTCTTATATTTGCATCGACTTCCCTGGGCCCTCATCTGGAACGATCTGAAGGACTGGAATAGTTAAAAAGGGCAGATAAAGTGCAAAATGGCTCGAGGCCTTTACGAGATTCTGTCATTTTGTGGTTATTCACTCTCCTGTCTTAGTCTTTGGCTAGGTCAGTCATTGGGTTTGCTTTCATTGCTTTTCCTTTTCTCACTATCTATATTCTATCTCTATTGCTCTCTCTTTTTTCACTATACACCAAAAGGTGCTACATTGCAATTTACTTGATTCAAATCTATACATTATTTCCCCCATGAATAAAATATAATCTCTTACTTTTGACAATAATTGCATTTATTTTACGTTGATAATATGTTTAAATTCTTGGAAATAATGTACACATTTGAATCAAGCAAAATCCAGTGCTTTGCTTATTTTTCAGCTCTTCAGTCTTTCTCTCCAGCGAACTCAGTTCTTCTTGAAAAATGAGAAGAGGCGCTTGTCACCATCAGAGAGGCGGTGGGGTCGCCTGGAAGAGGGTCCGGAGTGGGCGCGGGGGCCCATGTTGGCCCTGGAGAAAGAGTACGGAGAATCCCTCCATTCCTCCTGATGCTTATCCATCAACTGCTGATCTATCACTCTGTGCATATCATCCTGAGAGAGAGGGAATAAGGGAATGAGAGAAGGAGAACTTCAGGTTATCTGTCACCATTACAGCTGTATACAATAGGAAAAAAGAGAAGTGGACAAAAATGATGAAATGCATATGAAAAGTACAAGGACGACTGGACAAAAATGAGGACTAAAACCATGACAAGACATGAGTGAAATGGATGGATCTCAGCATGCCATGACACATCCCCATAGACGAGTGTGGGGTTAGAGGTATAATCTAGAGATGGTCAGATACCACGCTTTCTTGAGGGCAGGCTGATATCAATTCTACCAATACGCTTTTTTTTTTACTTTAAAAATGACTCTTGGACTGATTCTATGACTTTACAGCACAATCATTTAAGCCTGGCCATACAATATCTAGTGATAGACACCTGACTTAAACAGTGTTTAGCTCTGATAGGTTTGAGGACAGATTCCTTTCTTCATGTGGGTATATGAACACGTTTGTATGACTGTTTTCAGCATAGTTTTGTGAATTAGTGCTGCAAACGTCTTGAAACCTGATAGCCCTGTAGGTTAATTCACATCACTCTAGACTGCACTTGAGGCCTGATCATGCATGATTTTCTTATTTTTGTATTTTACCATTTTTTTCTTAATTCAATCATATCCAATTCCATCCAATAGCTAGATCTTCTGCTGCTACACAGCTCTAGCAATCTGGGAGGATGTTGACTAGCACATGTTTCCTCTGAACACCACTGCATCATCTCAAACTGCCACTACTGCCACATCATCTGTCTCTGGACTCTGGCCTCGCTGAGCAGGATGGTTCTCAGTATCATACTAGACGGTTAGTTGAAGTAACAGAATTAAAAGTTAGTGTTCTGCTCAAAGCGTGTTGAGATGTCTGATGACATTGTCAGTTTTATGTACACACGTATCATAGGAAGCACGTGCTAGCCTTCACCCTCCCAGCCTGGCACTATTGTGGAAGCAAACTGGCTGTGACAAAAATGAGGGTAAAAGTGTAAAATCGAAAGACTTTTACAACTAGATATTTTAATGTGCACATTAAAAAGGTTTGGGTAGTCGAGAATGAACTAATTTAATTCCTGAATTTAACATCTAATATATTTAACTCAATATCAGTGTTAGCAATACATAAATAAGAAATTGTGCACTTAAATGTGTGCATATTTAAGTTGGTTCACTTTAATTGGAGGCATTTTAAACACTTAAAGGCATTAAATCATTTAAAAATCTCTGATCAAACAATGCTACCTAACATTAAAATACAAAAATAAACTGCAGCTTTTTTAATTCAGTTAAACTCTTTCACACATCACTTTTAGTGCATATGTTTTTAAAATAAATTAAAATAAAGCAATTGAAATTCCTATAATATACGCAGCTTGTTACTCGTTATTCTTATTCTAACATTAACCTACATGTGGCTACTGTTGTCTTAAGTGACCTGCTTGGTTTTCTGTTACACTACGAAAAAGTCTGTGATAACTCTAATGATATATTTCAATTAGAATCAGATCAGGCTGTTTTTTCTCCAGTATCTGATTCTTTGCTCGTATCAGCCCGGTACCGAGACAGAGTATCGGAACAGTGCCATCTCTAGGGCAACCCCCAGCTTGGATGTTGGTATGGGTTGAGATGGCATACAGGAGCTCACCTCTAAGGCAGGAAGGGGCTACCACAGGGGGAGAGGGGGTTCGTACGGAAGCTGAGAAAGGCCACTAGATCAGAAACCACAAGAGCCACACAGTGAACAGCCCTGAGGAGGCAAACTGCAGGCAGGGAGAGAGAGAGAAAGAGAGAGAGAGAGAGAGAGAGAGAGAGAGAGAGAGAGAGAGAGAGAGAGAGAGAGAGAGA
>JBBJLR010000018.1:6938965-6949087 GCA_037577145.1 Brachypetersius gabonensis
ATTTGATATTAAACATTTATGATTATATATTTACATTTACGATTATTTAATTATCAGTTCTTCTCTATGATGGAAAATCTATTGCAATTGGTTCCATAATAATTCAAAATGGTTCTGTCATTGTCACAGGACCTTATTTATGGTTCCGTATAGAATCATTTTTGCTGAGAGTGTGCTACTCATGCAAATAATTCCGCCCAGCCCCCTGGAGAACCAATCGGGGTTACTACAAAGTCAACTGCATGTTGCGGTGCCTTCTTGTTTAAGGAAAAAAGCTGGAGGCACTAATGGGAATTTGCATGCTTGCAGTGGAATCCTGCTGTGCCGGATGAGGCTTATGCCAGTGAAATGAGTAGAGCATGCAGAAACATGGAGCCCATCCAGCACAACTGCACTCTTAAAATAAAGTTGCTATAAAGGGTTCTCTTACGTTTGGCTGCCCAAAGAACCTCTCAGTTAGGTTTTGCAAATAAGTCTAGATTGAAGAACTTACAGTATATAATATAATGGTTACATGGCACACCTACACAGCCAGGAACCTTTTAGGAGCCTTTTATTTTAAGGGGTGCACTTGGCCTTCAGAATGACACGTGGACCCAAAACACACTGGCTTTGGGCCCAGTTTAGATTCCCTCTGAAGCTCCACAGTCAATGTTCTGAGTCTATATTGCTGACCCCCAGCCTGAGGGCAGAGCTGTGGATGGACCAGATGTGGAGGAGAGAGGAGAGGGTGTGAGGCCATGAAGCAGACTGGCAGCAGATGTGGGCACAGTTTCCTCAGGAACAGAGCTGAGGATTAAGGCTTTGTTCTGCTGTGCACCACGTGCTGAGAGAAGAGGGTTTTGGTGACCAGATCACTGCCAAAATAACTGCCATGCTTACTGTATTGTGGATAATTTGCCTTTGTTTGGCCGGCTGCTCGGTTGGCCTGTAGAGGCTACACTCTTGAAAATAAGGTTGCCAGAAAGTATTGTTTGCGTAATGACATGGAAAAACAATTTTTGGTTTCCTACTGTACGTTTCAATACAGCATTCTTAAAAGAGCCATTATTGTTAAGGTTTTCGTAAAACCCTTAGATCCCAAAGAACATTCATATTACACTCCCACCAAAATAGGCTTGTGGCACCTGGATTACGAGAGTAGGCTGAGCTTGAGGTAAACAGGCCTGATTCTCTTTCGTCATTGCAGAGGCTGAACATTTTGTATGAGTCATTATTTATGGGATGATCTGTTTAAATTACATTGTACATTTACAAGCTCCATAATTGAAGCACATTAATATGAAAGCAAATGCCCTGCATTGAACCACCAGGCTACCTCAGGTCAGGGCAGCCGGCTGCACACTCTTGCACTCTCAGAACGAACAGATCTTAACTGTCCCTGGGCTGGTGCCCTCAGTTCACTTTGTCTTTACAAACAAGACGAGAACGTTTATTTTTAAGAACGTATGAAGGACATGACTGAAGCATTTATACTGTATGAAAAAAACAGGCTTCATTTTTAATGTAACTTTATTGAATAAGCGAACTCTAATTAACCCAGTCATTTTAAGGCAGGTTTACTAACTTTTGTTAAATGCAAAATGCCATTTTTTTTCTTTTCCCTTAAGGATGAAGGAGAATTCCATTCTCTGGTCCACTCAGAGGGATCAGTGTAGGCAGAGTCACTCTTGTAGTTAAAAAGCATCGTTTTTTGCTTACTGTTGAATGTAATCAGTGAGTGCTTTCTTGTTAATACCAGAAATCACTAATCTACATCAGTGCTTGTGTAGCCTGCATGACACAATTGTACACTAATATAAAACATAGTTTCAAGTAATTTTTTGTTTGTTTTTCAGTGGCAGTTAGTTTTTTAGGGGGGCATCAGTTCAGTTAGACATATACAATTTTTTATATGGCATTAGGGGGTTGGATCACTTCAGTTAGGCCCATAAAAACATTTCTGTATGTGGGGGTGGAATCCTTTTTTTGCCCATAAAATGATTATACAGCTCAAATCCACAGGCAGAAGGCTTTGAAGGCACTGGTGAACGTCCAGTGCAGGGTGGCCTCATTAGAGATGCCACCATAAATTGGGCCCGGTGTTACATGACAACACCCCCAAATACAAACACACCACACACACTCCACACACTCACGTACGCACGCACGCACGCGCGCACGCTGATGCCCCTCACCTCGAGCTTCTCGTTCAGGTCCTTGTTCATCTGCTCGTATTGCTTGGTGAGGTCTTGGTTGCGTTCAAGTAGTGCTTTTCCGAGTTTAGCAGCGAGGACCAAGTCCCTCTCTTTTTGTCTGAAGAGCGCGAGAAGGTCCACGTCGCGCTCCAGCGGCTCCTGCTGCTCTTCCTGCTCGTCATCACGCGTGAGCATGGCCAGCTCTTCCTCGAGCGCCGTGCCCAGGCCTCCCGCGAGCCCGGCCACCTCGAGCCCCGCGCCGTGAGGATGGGGAGGGAGAGGAGGAGCGCGCGGGAGGCCTGGGTCGAGCGCGTGCTCCATGCGGTCGCTGTCCAGCTGGCGTGGTGCTGAACGCGGGTCGAGGCAGAAGGTGGACATGGAGGACGGGGAGGAAAGGATAGAGGGAGGGATGAAGGAGCTTCACAGCCGCGGACCTCGCCTTCCGAGCGGCCCGGAGCGGCCTGGCGTGCTGCGGGACGAGGAGGGCGCCATGGAGAGCGTGCCGGGGGGGTAAAAATCCTCAAACGGGCTCTCGTTTACATCCCCACGGCTTCCCATCCAAACGCACGGGCTGAAAATCTTCTCAGTAAATCCTGGCGTGCTCTGAAGACGAAGATAAAACACCTTTTTAGCGAGGCTCCATGCGACCCCCACCCATGCGTTCCCTCTCCAGCAGACGTTTCCACTCCACCGGCTCGCGCGCCTTCCTCCCCATAGTGGTCCTCCCTCTCACCCGGGGCTATTCTGCGGATCCTCGGCCTCTCAGTCTCTTACCTCTCTATCTTACACACATACACACACACACACACACACACACACACACAGCAGATACGGATACAAGCGCGAGCCTCCGATTGCCCCCCCCCGAACGTGACGTCAGGCCAACAACCTGTTAGGCGCAGCCGCCCATTGGTCCAGCGTGGTAACGCCATATGTTAGTGCAGCACCACGTCTCTGACACAGATCTGCTCTCACTATGGGCTGTGTATAAAAAGCCCTCAACATCCACAGCAGCAGCTAATTCAGTACGTTAACATGGACTAAATGATCCTCTCTGGTCTCACAGAGAGACACGTTCCTCAGCACCAGCAGGTCACAGTCAAACTTACATTTACACACAATCTGATCCAGAGCGACATGCATCTGTGTTTTGTAGTCCACAAGAAAACACCCCTCACACTAGTAAGCCTGGCTGGTAGAAGAAGTTAGTCTGCCACCTGTGACCCATCAGATCAGATGTTTTGTAAAGTTTGTGTACATTATGTTAGTTTATAACATGAACATGAACACATCATAAACAACAAGGGTCTCTGTTCTGATGGTCAGGTAAGGTTTCCTTTACTGAAGGGAAGGCTACTGAACTCCTGAATACTGAACAGTGAATATCCTGAATATAGTGTGTATATTTTAACCATATACACACTACACAGTGGTGCATGGGCCAACACATGGTGCAACACAAAGAACAAAAACAGAACAACTGAAGGCTACAAAAATTCAGGCAGTACGGGACTAAAGAGAAAGTCCAAAAAACAACAGCATAATGATTTACAAAACAAGACAAACATACAATGCAGTCAAAAGCAGCAGTAACAGCACCACTGAGAGTGAAAACAATATTATGGCATACTATATTCTGGCATTAAGTGTGCAAAAATGCAGAAGAATACAAATATTGAAATAGACAACAATAAGTTATTGTGCAAAAATAGCGAGTAGCTTAAGCAGGAATTAATATATACATGTACACACTACACTCTGTCATGACGCGGCTCAAGGTCACGGCAAAAACAAAGGACGCAGTGTTTAGCGTCAAAATAATTTATTGCAATAAATACCATAACCAAAGACAAACGAAACCAAAATGATAAAGTGTGAAAGTCAGTAAAGTCAGTAATGTGAAGTAAATGCATGGATGCCTGGAAGTGAGGTGAAGTGTGTCGGATGCAAGAAAGTAAATGGGAGAAAAAAAGAAGCTCCAATGGGTGACAGGGTGGAAGTGGCTTTTAAAGAGATGGAGACACCGGGCCACCAATTCCACAAATGGGCTGCAGCCACGCCTGGAGGGATGACACACAAACACAGAGAGGAATGCAGACCGTCCCACTCTCTTGCACTACAGACAATTTATAAATACTTGCAAATGTTAAACACTGTCTACTGAGCGCCCTTTTTGTCTACTTTTATTTTACTAAAATAATTTTACTGTATTACAGCTTTTAGTTTATTCTGTTTGTGTTGAGCGTATGTTATTGTGCAAATTTGAGTGGGCTAAGAATTTCATTATTGGTAATGATGTCACTTTGCTATCTGTTTATAACAAACATGAAACTAAACTTACAAAATGAAATAGCCAAAAAGTCAAATACATACACCAGTTATGAGAGTTTTCTTCACTTTTACTCTTTTACACGTTTCAAAGTAATGAAATGATAAAATAACACGTGGAATAACACAGTGACCAAAAAGGTGCCTCACAAATCTCTTAAGTGGCTTTGCTTTAAGGAGAATAATTAACTGGTAATTATATAGGCGCTCATTTAGTGTTCATAGTGGCGGTAACTGGAAACCCCTAAAAACTAAAACCCCTTAAAGCCCCTAAAAAGCTCTGTCACATGAACTTATTACATGAAATGGTTATAAATGCATTGGCATCCATGCAGAAAATTTGGAAAGCCAGCAAGAACATTATAAAAGTATCAAAATGTGCATTGTGTAATTGTTTTGGATTTTTTAAACAGTAAATTTGTATAGAATTTTTTTGTGGACACAACAGCATCGTAATGTTGAACATGTATAAACACGTGTACCGCGGAACCTGCAGCATCTACATGTACCGAATAGGGGTTGTGTTGGTTGTAAAAATTGTGACCCCTTAGCAATGCTGTAAAGAGTCAGTGAGGTTCTCTACAGTGAACCATCTCACATCAATCCACTCTGAATGACTTGAATTGAATTATGCAGAATAACTCTTTGTGGCGGTATTCCTAATGGCAGTGGCCTCTTTCAGCAGGATAATGCACCCTGTCACACAGTAAAAACTGTTCAGGAGTAGTGTGAGGAACATGAACAAGTTCAATGCGTTGACTTGCCTTCACCTCACAACTTACAGGACTTAAACGATCTGCTGTGCATCTGCATATATATATAATATTTAATAATACCACCTCACTTTATTTATCAATCAACATCTCTGATCTCAGTATCTCAGCATCTCAGTGCTATACAAGCACCTCATTCTGCTTCATGAGGTACTGGTTAGTGATCACCTGAATCAAATCTAATTTAATGAGGGAAAAGTCTAAAAACACTGCTGTAATCAACCAGCTGGATGGCAAAAAACTGCTAGAAGTACATCAAAGGTAATTATTGCCATTTTGTTTTATTGCCAATTATTGCCATTTTTGCCATTTTTGAACAAAATGTTTGTTTTCTTTGAATTATTCTATAAACACTGCATCATTTCTTTTATTTGAATGTTTTGTCATTTCGTTTAGAATGATGCTTTAAAGAACAATATTTTTCTTTGGTAATTAGGAGAAATGTTCTCAGCAGTTCTTAAAAACTAAGGCAAAGCTGTCCATACTTGCACCTATAAAAGATAAAACCTGATTTTTGTAGTGATCCCTTCTCTTCTACAGCTGGATTTCTTTGTCATATAAATTACAGTAAACTGCAGAATTCCTAAAACCTACAAGAGAAGACATTTTTTACTACACTTTATTTATTATGCCAAGTTTTTTGTTTAGGAACAATGAGTCAAGTGAGAAATAATTAGTACTTCCATCATATATTTGTCTTAAGATTTTCAACAGTTTTCAGATAGGAGGCGCTCTGGATGTGATTTTCCTCAGTCATGATTGAATCGTCTACAGCTCTGTACATCCTCCTGCACATCTATCACATCTTACAGATTCACAATAATTAGATGGCACCTATGAAGCTGTAGAGCAGCAGAATCATAAGACATTTCACTGGTACTTTATCAGAGACATCCACTGTATATTTATATTTATATTTATGGCATTTAGTTGACACAAAGCTACTCTCATTCTCTAACTACAGGGGACAGGAGTAACTTAGAGTTAAGGGTCTTGACCCAATTTTGGTGCTGAAGGTAGGATTCGAACCCATGATCTTTTGGTCCAGAGGCAAAGTATCCTACCCACTGAGCCCCTCCACCCGGTAGCTCAGTGGGTATAGCTCCACTGTATCAGTGTACAGTTAGAGATTCATCTGTTACACAACATCCGCACCCTGGATACTTTGAAAAGCCTCCTCTGAAGCTCCACCTTGTTGGTGTAGATTTAGAGGCTGTAGTGCAACTGTTTGTACTGTCAGTGCTAGCCATCCTCTAGGTCAGGGCTAATCAACTACAATAGCAAGTGGGCCGGATACGAAAGTCACTGGGGGTTCAGGGGCCACAGAATATTGTGCTGTCCAGGTGGTGGGGGTGGTGGGGGTGTCTAGCAACTGACAGGATTCTGCGCCCGGTATGCCTATGTTTTAACCACGTCCGGTTCTAAACGAGAACTCTGACCGTTAAAGTCGTTAGAGTAGATACATCATGAGATAAAACTACAAAGATTTTCCCTCACTTTATTATATCACAGGAATCACTCACTGATTTCCTGACAGTCTGGCAGGCCATAAAAAAATTCAAAAGAGTCGGATCCGGCCCGCAGGCCACTAGTTGAATAGGCCTGCTCTAGGTCTTCATCAGGTCTTCATCACATTTTTTGGTGGGGGATGGGCTATTCACAGAAGTCATGCTGACTGGCATGTGTCACCGCTGTGAAGATAGTGGTCCAACAGCCTCGACATACGATGTTTCGAGCTTATGATGCCCACACCCATAACCAGAACGGTTGTGTGTAGTGGTAGAATATGCAGAATAACATGGCACATGAGTGAGGGAGTTGGTGTTTTAACACTAATCTTTTGTCATTTTTTCTGTTACTTCAGTGAACAAGTATAGTATAATTATGTCCTTTTCCTTTTTCAATGGCTTAGTTGTGTTTTTATGTTCTAGATTATGATTTTACAAATGTGTTAGGATCGGTAAGTAATTAGGACTAGGGTGTGTTTCAACTTGCAACAAAATTCAGGTTACATCATTGTTGTAGGAACGGAACCGTGTCAATTCGAGGACCCCCTGTACGTGTATTGCCATGAAATGAACATTGGCAACACATCTTGTCATGTTTCTAGTCCCTCAGCCTCACCCCCTACCCCCACTGTGATTCAGGGGCTTGACCTGACCCCATTATTGCACAGTGGGCTTTTTTTGTTTTCCCCACAAATCCTTTTGAGATTACAAATACGGCATAATCTGTCTATAAATCCATTTCCACGATTTATCACACTAGACTAGAGAACATATATCTGCCTTTATCTCCCTTTCCCCCCTCACCACCTGCTTTGTATGTTTTATGTTTTTCCATCTGATTTGCTGATTTTTCAATTTCGCTGTAGCTTTCCCCACCCCCAGTTCAATCCATACAGCCATTAAATTCCATCAGTGATCGTAAGGATTGGATATGTGAGCCGAGGTAAGCCCAAGTACCATCTGTTTACTCCAGTTATCCCTGTTTTGGTGTTTCCATGCTGTGGCATGCAGGGGATCTCATGCCATTGTGGTTCAATCAGAGTTTGAATGCAGAGGAATGAAGGACCGATGTGAAACAAAAGCTTTTTTCATGAGGAACATAAAGTAAGAACACAAAAGAAGTAGGTCACTACCTCTCCACCTCTTACAGCATGAGTGCTCTGCCCATGCAGTAATTCGTGAATCCATTCGCCCCAATCTCAGACAGCCAGAGGCTTGTTCTTCAGTGGGTTCAGCTCACATTAATCGTCATTATTTAAGTTTAAGTGGGAAGGAAGTTAAAAAGAAATTTGACACAGTACATAATTAAAAGGTTAAGATGCAAACAAAGGCATCCAGAGTGGTTTGATCGGAAATGCTCTGTTCTAGAGAAGCTTACTGAGTCAGAATTGTTGAATAGAACCAGAAGGTGAAACAGAGAGGGACATTCCTCCTATCATTTTAGCACCATTGTTCCGTTGTCCATATTACATATAAAAGCATGTGTAAGTTTGTCCTGGGTTGAGATGCTGATTTTTAAATGACATCTGTTTCATGCCAGTGTCTGTTAAATTCCTACACAAGCACTTTGTTCTGCTTTATGAGGGACTGATTAGTGATCACCTGAATCACATCTTATTTATTGAGGAAAAGTATAAAAACCCTGCTGTAATCGACACTCTCCTCTCGCAATGTGACCAGTCAGATGGTAAAACATTGCCAGACGAAAATATTTGACCATGATTTATACAGACATATCCCAGTCTTTTGGTCTATTCCCAACAAATAAATAATGAAGTATTAGTGATTTAGTGTCAGGAAAAAATACTGTCAGAGAACTGGACATGGTGTAGTCATGAAAAGAAAACTTTAGGAGGCCTGACAAAGGAGGGGCCTGGGAGGGAACACACACACACACACACACACACACACACACACACACACACACACACATTCACAGCTGTCTAATTTAATCATATTTTGTTCAGGAACCATGTTGGTCTTAATCATCCTCATAATTACAATCAAACATTACCCAAAGGATTATTTATAAAGCAAGACTCTTATTCTAATTACACACTACTCTGGCAAACTCGGCTGATTTTCTAACTGAAATTATTCACATGCCCTTTACAGAGAACACAATTATATATATAACATTCGTCTGTCCAGTTTTAGTGCATGATTTCTATTTATTCGCAAAGTAATAAAAGAAATAAAAAATAAAAAAAATACTTTTGCGTAGGCCACACTTGTTTCTGTTTTAATTTTTGCCAAATATATTATTAAATCACAATATGGGTATTAAGCTTGTTCTGAGCAGCTCCAATGACTCTGAAAGGTTAGTTTTCACTGTAAGTATCTGAACTGTATCTGAAGCAGCAGATTAATAGATCAGTAAATCGCAGTAAAAGTTTGCTGTAATATTGCACTCTGGCTGCTTCACATTTTGACAGATCTGCTCTGATCCTCCAGCAACTGAAGAGCAACACTGCACTCTGGTGGAAAACACACATACTGCACATCCCCCTGAAATCGTCCAGCAGATCTGTGCTGCAGCTACAGGCCTTATGTGAGTTTATGACACTCATGAGTCTTTGTAACAGCTTTATCATGCCTTTTTCATGGACCAGCATAGAAGAAAGCCTGGAGCTTAGATTTTATTCATAAATATGTTGTTAATTTGAATTATTTGAATTCGTTCTGCCCACTGAGAGGTCATGGACCTTGCAGGTTAGTTTGGAGCAGCAGTCAGAGCCTCTGATCTTCACCATATGTTCTTCTGAAGCTCTCAGTGGGTTTATTGCCATGATAACTATGATGTGTTTCTTATGCAAGAGCCTGGTTGGGTCTGTTCTGCAGGTGTTAGTCATCACGCTGACCCAGTGTCTCTTTGTTACTCTTTTATTTAAAGAGAAGCTGGTACAGGCTCTACAGGCTGTTACGTAATGGTGGTGTTTTTCAGAAGCTCTTCAAGCAGTCTCTCTCCCCAAGAGCTCCCAGTGATTATATAAGGAGCCTCACCTTCACTCGGCTGTTCCTCATGAAGCTGCTAGAGGGAGCCTCAGCTCTTCATCACTGTGCTAGGAATCTCAGCACTAGATTAACAGGATCAAGACTGAACAGGGTCCTCTCACAACCCTTTAAAATGGGACACATCTGTGTAGTTTGCTCAATTCTGTCAGTGCCTCCTTCTCACCACATGAGCAGAAACAGTGGGAGATTTATTGTATTTGCTGTCCTGACTCAGAGTTCAAGCTGCCGTTACTCACAGGATGAGTGTCACACACACACACACACACACACACACACACACACACACACACACACACACACACACACACACAAACACACACA
>JBBJLR010000018.1:6964600-6977553 GCA_037577145.1 Brachypetersius gabonensis
CCCTTCATAAATTAACGCATAGCATGTGGAGTGTGTAGGGCAGTTAGCAGAACTGATGTTTCTATGTGTGTGTGTGTGTGTGTATGTATGTGTGTGTACGCGCACACGCTTGTTGCACATATTTGTGAATCTGAGAAATGCATTTTCAGAACCACAAGTTCATTTTCAGAGGCTTTTTTTGCCTTTTGTGTGAGAGTGTGTGCTGTTATTGGTAAGCCTTTGAGCACAGTATGAGGTGTGTATTGAGAATCAAATTCACACGACTGGAGTGTGGAGGAGTGGGAGAAGAGTCTATTCTTTTATTAGCTCCTCTTTTATTCTCTCTCTCTCTCTCTCTATGGCTGCTGCCAAGTATACACTGTGGAGTGGAGTGGCAGTGAAAGCCCCGAGCACATGCTTAATATGATTTTGAATGTTAAAAATAAACTCTACCTTTTGTACTCTGAAAAAGAAAAGCAGCACTGAAGGGGCATCTCGAAAGCGCAATCCACAGAATTCTATGCAACATTTCTGCATAATTAATAATTAAAATGTAAACAAAGTCATTCAGAGTTATTGGATATAAGTTCTAGAGAAAGATAGTGAATCACATTCAAATTTACATGTAGGTTCACTCATAGTTTTTAATAGTGAATAAAATATCTATATTTGCACTGGTTCCTGTCACCACCACTGTGATTAAATCGCTTCTCTACTGTGAACCATTTTACTTCAAACCTCACCAAGTGAAATATTGAAATATTGGAAAACTAGTGGCATTTGTCATAATTTAAGAGCAACAATCCTGCTGTTGCTGTGGTTCTGCACATTCTATTTGTTTGCCCTTTATTTGACGTTCCCTTGTTGAACAGCTGTGTGTTTTCAGATTGATAGGGCCCAATGATTCTACCCAGATCAGTGTTTGTTGTAATTATAGTGATTAAATTTATGTTTTTACCCATGTTTAGAGAGACCATGTGTTCTCTGCTTTTATGGTTTCAACCCCACAAAACAAGCTTCATCATTTGGTAGGTTTTCTGTATGTGTGTGTGTGTATGTGTGTATGTGTGTGTATGTGTGTGAGTGTGTGTGAGTGTGTGTGAGTGTGTGTGAGTGCGTGTGTGCGTGTGTGCGTGTGCGTGTGCGTGTGCATGTGTGTGTGTGTGTGTGAAATAAATGCTTAAAAATGAGCAATCTGTTCACTACCTCTACGAAGTCAGAAAGTATTTTAGTCTTTGTATTGGCTCTCGTGGTTCATTTATAAAGCTCACCCTAAAGCAAGGTTTGACATGTTTTCAATGAGTGGTGATATTTCTGGGTTTCTCAACACCCCCTTACTTGCCTTCTTCCCTCTAAAGGGCAAGTACTGCAGACCTCATCTTTCAGACCAAGAGCGCAGCGAGAGAAAAAGACCTTCAGAGCTTAAGCCTCTAACAGCGAGAACATCCAGAGACATATTTGAAGGTAGGCCTGTTTCACCTCTCACTGTTGATTTGTTTGCAAGGCTGTCTGGTTAATTAAATCATATACGCCTTTAACAAAGTACTATATTTAACCCTGTGAAAAGTGTTGTATGTTTGACATTTCTTCAGCTCTGTATTGAGTTAACACCGTGGACACAGGAAGATGTTTTAATGGTGGCTTGCCGGGCAACATCATGCAAAACAAAAAAAAACGTTTTCGCTTATCAAAATGTGTCACAACATTCTCAAATACTGTTAGGGATGACCGTGGTCACATAAAACTACTTAGGCACACAATATTTCTTCATTCTTTATGCGTTTTATGCAAATGAGCTTGACAGATTGTTGATATGTGGCACCATGACCAATTGTGTCAGGCCCATAGCCAAATTAAACACTGAGAGTGAATAATCAGACTCACGAAGCGCACGAGATATAATACTTGTGTATTATCTGTCTCAGAGTTTCTGGATTATCATAGATTATCATATACTGTGTGTTCATACTAAACTATAGCTGATTACACACATATAGCACACAATCACATTCCAGTGTTCTGTTTGCTTTCCACTTGACTGATGATGCAACATTTGTACTATTTGTACTAGAGTTGTTTAGAGTTTTTGCCAACATGTCTCACTGTGAAGCTGATGTTACGATAAAGCTTACTCTGACTTTAATCAGAGTATGGTGGAAAAATGGTGGAAAACTAGTAATGCATTTAAGACACAAGGCATAAATGAACACGGAAACACACTTTTTAGGTTTAAAGGACAATATTAGCCCACTGCATTCTCACTTTCACTGGACACCTACTGCCCATTTCAATGCTCTTAATAACATGCACTTGTCAGCACAGCATCAGCATTTCCTTCAGCATTTCCCTTCTTTATACCACTTTAGGGGTTCTTTCATTACTTTAATAAATTAGGTTATTAGAGGAGCCCCTGAAGAGATGAGGGATTGAGTGTGGACTTTGGCAACAGACCTTGATCATTGACAAAGTTCTCCTTTCAAACCCCCCAAACAAATACTTCAAATGCTTAATAATTCAAAACTATGATATTCAATATGTTATTTTCCTACTGGGATTTATGTATAAAACTACTCCATCCATAATGCATGACTGCCGATATCAAGCTTCCGAGCTTGCAAGAGCAAACATTGAGACGATACAAAACAATTCTGAAGCAAAGTTTATAGCCAGAAAAAGAAGTTTTGCACTACAAAGCTTGCATCACTTCCTAGATACCTCCCTGAGACTAGCTTAGACAAGTGAAATATCTACTGCATGCTTTCCCTCATCTTCTTGTGCTGCAAGTGCCCACACGAGACACACTTCTGAGCTGACGTTGGCGAAGGTATGTAAAAAAAACAACATTCAAATAGGCCCCAAATGTTTCATAGCAGAGTAGCAGATTTAAAAAGTGAAGTCAATCTATTTCTAAAGCACTTTTTAAAACATCAGAAGTTGAGCTGTACAAAGTACATGGTAAATAGCAAACAGTGATGCTATTGTATGTGATGGCATCACTGACTTTGAGATGTTATGGGTATTTTTCAAATACCCCACAGTCCAGTGCAGTAATGCAGACTCTTGTTTGCCTTTGTGAAGATGGAGCAGGAGATTTCTAAAGTGCAGAGGAAGATGTCTGACCTGGAGTCCGTTCTTCAGCAGAAAGATGTTGAGCTAAAAGCTTCTGAGACCCAGAGAACCATTCTGGAACAGGACCTGGCCACATACATCACAGAGTGCAGTGTGAGTTTACTCTTTTTATGGAGCAGGTAGTTCTGACTCCAATGTCTGAGTGCTTGAGAAGCATTCTATCCATGCTATATTTTGGCCCTTTCATCAAGTCATAACTGCTGCATCCAGCTAAACCCCAGTTGCTAAGTAATCACTCACTTTCAGTTGTAGCTAACCATTACTGATTTTCTTTGCTAGCACATACATACGGGCCTGTTTGTCCCGGTCAGCCTGTTTTGACCACAGGTCTGCATCAAATTTCTACCCATAGTGGGTAGGATACTTGCCTTAGACCAAGAGGTCATGGGTTCGAATCCTATCTTCAGCACCACCACTGGGTTTCTGAGCAAGACCCTTAACCCCAAGCTGCTCCGGGGAGACTGTCCCCTGTTAGGGAATGGAAGTCGCTTTCTGATAAATGGCATAAATGTGAAATGTGAAATAGCTGCTGGTGGCCTAGTGGTTAAGGCGTTCGCCCTGTGATCAGAAAGTCCGGGTTTGATTCCCAAGACCACTAGGCACCTCCGAGGTACCCTGAGCAAGGTACCATCCCCACACACTTCTCCCCGGGTGCTGTGTTCGTAGCTGCCCCCTGCTTCACTTGGTGAATGGGTTAAATGCAGAGGAAGAATTTCGTGCTGTTCACACTGTGTGTTCACGTATGACCAGATTGTCACTTTCACTTTAATGGTGGTGGTGGTGTAGTGGGTAGGATACTTGCCTCTAGACCAAGAGGTCATGGGTTTGAATCCTACCTTCAGCACACCACCATTGGGTCCCTGAGCAAGACCCTTAACCCCAAGTTGCTCCAGGGAGACTGTTCCCTGTAGTTAGGGGAAAGCGTCTGATAAACGCCCAAAATGTAAATGATTGACAGACTGGCTGGAACAAAGCCATTTTCAGGTTAATCTGGCAAATACTAAAAAATCTGAGCTGACCTTTATATTGCTACAATTTTATTTCTCTATCCGTGATGCAGAAACCTTTTTTGGCAGGGAAACAGCCAATTTTAGCACATTTAATGTTGGGCTTACTTTGATTTACTGCCTTTTTTACAGACCAGTTGGGTAAAAGAAATAGATCACTAAAGGTTGTGTATTATTGCCCGTGTGATTTGGTTGAGCTGTAGGTCATCAAAGTTATGATATTATTGGAGATAACACACTTTTTCTCATGTCCATTGCTTAAATGGTGCCTGGTTGACAATCTGTCTGTCGTTTTACTTTTCATATTTCAGACTGCTGCATCTGGATTATGACTGTATGTATTGTGTGTATATGTGTAGAGTCTGAAGCGCAGTCTGGAGCAGGCTCGTATGGAGGTGTCTCAGGAGGATGATAAGGCTCTACAGCTGCTCCATGATATCCGTGAACAGAGCAACAAATTACAGGAGATAAAAGAGCAGGTAGAGTATGAAAGCACTTACTGAGTGGTTGAGTTTGTACTCAATTCATGCTTTCATGTTTCACTTCAAAATGGATGTCAAAGTGCCACTGACGTTTGTGAGATACCTTGTACAATGATATTGAAGCACTTGCCAGTACATTTACTTTGTGGATACATTTACTGACCCACCTGTAGTGCACAGGCCAAATGCTGTGAACACACACTATTTGCTTATACTGTTGAGTTTATAACTAAAGAACGTAAATATGAACTAAAAGTGTTATGTAAACTGAAAGTATATAAATGTAAATGTAATATAGTGCACTACAAATAGGGTTAAAAATGAAACTGTACTGGAGGGATTGCTCCAAAGGGTTAGAACCCTTTAGAACCACCAGACCCTTTCTCTCAGTAATACAAGCTCATATTGTTCCCTTGAAGTAAACCACACATGCACTTCCCCAATTGTGGAAATATAGTGAAGGATGATTTACCTGACTATCACTTTTTATTACATCTCTGTAGACCAGTTCCCATGGTTTTTATACCACTGACCCCTCAGATGGCCATTCATCTTTGTAATGAAGGGTTTGTGCACTGCAGCTCAGCTATACTATCCCTCTCTGAGAAGTGATTGGGGTGTTCTTGCTCACACTGTGTGATCATGTCATTCATTGACATGATCACACAGATCACACAATTTCCAGCCCTGTTTACTGATGTCTTTCTCACTGATCTAAATGCGGATGCCGTGTTATTGAAACACTTACCAGTTGAGCTGTTGAAAGGAAATTCTTTGTAACTGAATTTCCTGCCGTTCATGCTCTAATAAGGAAACCTCTTTCAAAATTACTTTGGTTATTTCCTTATGCCGCCTTGATCCAAAGGAGAGGTCAGCTCTTTAGCATTTTTCTTTACATGGCACAGAACTTGACAGAATCTTAATAGCTTCATTGCATGAGGTAGGAAACCAGTCAGGAAGCATCTGTGTTGTATTTCTCCACTCATTTATTCAGGTTTTGTCACCCACCTGCCGGTATAAGCCAAATTAATCGTGTGAAAATAACATTCAGTAATTTTACAAACTGGCAGCTCAGTAGGCTATGTGTTATCAGTCTTCTGTCAACAAAGCCTGAGCAATTTTCATTCTGCCTTAAGGTGGGTAAAGATGCTACTCTGCCCAAGCCAATCTCTTTAAAGACCCGCTCATGACATCTTAGCTTTTTGCACACTGCTGATGTACCAAGTGTGCATTATTTAAAAGTGATTAATTCTTTATGGATTGCTGTTGTTAACTCCTAGTTTGTGACCGCTTTTCAGTGAGTGCGTTGGACCCGTCTTCATTAGATTGCACTGCATGTGTTTTTTTATCCTGCAATGTATGTGTTAATTACATGCATGGCACAATCTGGCAGCACCTTTCTTCTTGGGTTACTCTGCTTTATTAAAGCCTCACCACCATGGCAGGTGCCTTCATTGACACTGTGAGGTTTGAGCCTTGGGAAGAAGTCCAAGGAATGTTCCCTCCCGAAAAAGCATCACTTGCCATTGGCAGAGTCTGAATACACACTGGTTGGTGCCCGGCTCTGCTGGAGCAGCCTCAGCACACCAGTAAAATGCGCTCTCGTCATACTGCAATCTTCCATATATTTCTTTTGTACATTTCCCCACGTGAGCCAGCAGTGAATAGATAGCTGAGTGTGTTAGGTTAATCCATATGATACGCGTGGTGGGGGGTTCGTGCCGATAGAAAAACAAGCTGCTCTCTGGCATGGTTGTGCTCCTCTGGCTCCATTGCACTGTGGTTGCCATGGAGACTGAAAGTGGTAGCCAGGAGTGAAGGGTGTGCAGATGCAGTGAGGAGGCCGTCATGAGCTGGCCAAAGTCTTCAATTAGCCACACTCAGCGTTTAGACTGGATTTACCATTTACCTCCTTCTTTTCATCTAATGGCATCTTATGACAGCCTTAGCTTTAGTCTTCTCTGCTTCTCCATCTCCCACTATATGCTTTCCAGAAGAGTCCAGGCAGGCTTATGTAAGGTGTTTGAGGTGTTTTTGAAGATGACAGAATACAGTTTTATTTAGGTTAAATGGCAACTCACTCCACACAGAGGTTTTCTGCAGATGTCTGACCACCAAGATAATATCGTGCAGACTTAAGTTTTCATTGTGTCGCCAGGACAGCAGCCTATTTTGGTGAGGTCTGAAATCTGTGAAAGAACCGTTCTTTTGAAACAGCTCGTTTTAACCTGTCTATTGCATGTCTGAAACATTTGTGTCCATGCAATTGGCTGAATAATTCAAGTAAAATTAAAATGATGTACTATCCTAGTAAATATAAAATAACTCTCGCTGGATTGTAGCTTCTGGTATGTGTTTGTGCTGTGTGAACTAATGGCTGTATGGAGAGGAGACTCTGGTGGTGTTCTTTTTACTGATTCTTACTGCTCCCCTCATACCCTGTAAGAACACAGAGGAGTCGAGTAGAGAACTAAAAGAGGAGGAATGGAGAGAATGAGCAGTTACTGGGGAAACAGAACAGATGATTAAATCCGACGTTGACTTTTGTTGAACTAAACCAATCACAACGCTCGCCCCCAGAACTCCTGGTAGCCAATCGTATTTGTTACACACCCCAAGCCCATTTATGTTCATGTGGGCTCAACATTTTTTATTTCATTTTTATTTTAAGTTCATCCACAATTCACAGAGAATATATAAAGGCAATCAAATCGAAATTTACAGTATAGTTGGGTTCCTTTGCAGAATCCTGTTATATCAGTTACCAGACATCACTGCTAGCTGGCAGTGTACTGAGAGTGATGAGGGGAGATGCTATCAGCCCTGAAAGAGTGGTCAGCTGTGCTTACTTGGACTCCAAGTCACAGATAGCTGGAGTGTCACCAGGGACAAAACTCACAATCTGCCAATGATTGGGCCAATGCATAGACTTTTTTTTTTCCCACTCAGAAGTTTAAAATGCACACTAGTTTCCTTACGGATTCAAAATTCAAAGATTTTTTGCTTGTCACATACATTGTTACACAAGTACAACATGTACCCCCTGAGTCGACCATTAGGAATGACTAAACTAAGTTACAGGTTTCATGTCGCTGGGCCTTTTCCCAAAGATTAAAGGCACAACGGCAGGATTCCATACTGAGATTTCACTTTATTATAAATCAAAACAAAACCAGGCTCGAGGGCCGAGACAGTACAAAGTAACCTGGACGTATTATGACTTCACATACAGAGTATGGCCGTCTCTGACGGAGTTAGACGGAGTATGACGGTGGACTGACAACCCAGGTCCACCTAGACTGAACTTAAATACTCAACATAAGACATGATCAACCTATAACAAAACATAATCACTTAATCCTGAGTACACCAGCAGCTGGAACCCATCTTACGACTATTACCCAGCTGGGTGACTGTGGAGTCGTAACATTGATCCTCCGGGATCAGTAAAGTTATTCTGATTCTGAATCTGAACTTCAGCAGAAGGTATTGTTGATTGTAGCAAGATTGCTCCAGGTAGGAAAAAACATAGTTAGAGGACCAGGGAGAAAGAACTTTGAGCTGTCTTTGTGAGATTTCTTGAAGGTCTACAGTAACAGCATTAAGACGCAAAGCCTGCACTCTGTACACTGGGGTCATTTTCTACATTTGAAGAATTCAAAGGAGCCTTAAACTGACTGAAAAGTGTCTGTTTCTACAAGGTTGTCACCTATAATAATGGATATTACATAAAGTGTTTTCTATGCTACATGAAAATGCTGTATTTTTAAGCTGTTGTTGGACTTTTTTTTTCCACTCAGCCACTCATCCGTGTGTCTCTCTCTATTTTAGGAGCTACTGCAGATGTTTTTCTATCGACTTTTGCATGCAACATCAGTTTCATGACTGAAGTTGTTTGCACAGTAGAGCAATTAGCCCGCTATTGATAATTAAATGATCACACTGGCTGAGGGGATTGACGCAACCAGATTGTGTTGACTCACTGTAAATAGATGAACAGTTTGCTTCACAGTATAGACTTCAGCAAGATGGTAATTTCATAAAATGTCAAGGACCTCTTCTTTGTCATTTCTGTTGCCTCTAATTACAGTTTTGATTACTGGAAAGTCCTACTGTTCCTTTTCACATGACTTTCTGCACTCTCTGCATGCTATTTGTTAAGTTTAGAGTTAAGAAATTTACTCCAAATTGCTTCAAACCTTAATAATAAAGAATCCTAATCCAAACCTAATGCTAATTCATATTAGATTCTTACCTTTTACTTGTAAATACTTATATATAACAGAAGAAACAGAAACAAAATAAATAACAAGTATTGTTTAAGCTATAAATAAGTAAAAACAGCTAAAGTAAAGTGAATGATTTTATAATATTCCTGTTATCTCAGAGAAATATTGAGAAATATTATTGTCACAACTTAAGATGATTTCACTTGCCAGTGTATTATCTGGTACGTTGTTGGTACATTTATGGTATGTGAAATTAATCTTTTGGAATTATGAATTTCTACATAAATGGATCCTAAAACATGATCTCTCTCTCTCTCTCTCCCCCTCTCTCTCATATTAATCTCAAAGTTGCAGGGAGTGTGGTTGAGATCAGGCGGTCAGAAACTCCTACATCAAATTCACCAAACATTAAATGTGATTCTAAATGTGACTGAATGCTGTAGATGATCTTTCACTTGAGCCAAAGGGACCAATTACACTAAGCCCATTATTCCTCCTCTACCAAACTTTACCACTACACGTCTGATCTGTTGTTGTTCCATTTTCACTACACAATAACAGCTTAACTGAAACAGCTTTAACTGGGCTGGATTTTGATAGGCAGGCTTCTTGGTAGGGTATCACCATAAGACAAAACAACTTGAGCTCTACAAGATGACACATTTTGCTGATAGTATTTGACTAGGGAGATAGGTTCTTTTTACTTGTTATAAATGAGAGTGGATCAAATGGCGAAACATTTGAATTAGTAGAGGTGTTAACTTATTTTTGGCCTGTAACACATGGATGAAACTTTGTGACTGGCCTATTTTTTTATGAACATTTATTGTAACATTTTTTTGGAACTTGCAAATGTCTTGAATGCTCAAAACACCCACATAAACTTATAAATGTGTTAGATTGCTCGTTTGCATTTTGTAGCCTTCTGCAGTGTCAAAATTCCAAAGGCCTTTCTCACTATTGACCTTTAGCAAACTAACCATTTATTGATGTTCCACAGCCCTGTTTTTGGAAAATGTACACAGTGCTATGTTTAGGGTACCAAAACACACACATTAGTACCAATAACTTGATTGTGAAGCATTCTAAGTATAGGGAATGGCTTTGGCCCCGCAGGGCATGGATGCCTTCTAGTCGTTTAGTGTCCTATAAATTCTAAGTTGTGTGCGGAAATTCCACAACAGAAAATCAGGATGTGTGTCTGTCCTCTGAAACTCAAAAGAGCCAGGATCCTTCAGCATGCCAGTAATGCAAAACGCAGAAGCAAATCAGCAACAGAGCTGCTAAAAAAGAAGAAATTCTCTTATGATGCTTCTGACCCCAGTATTACTCAAATGCTGGGCTGAGTTGATAATAAACAATCTATTTTAATGATCTCAGTGTGGTAGACGTGGTAGATTTCAATGCATACAGACTCTAATCCGTTAAAAGGGATTGGGTTAGGTGTCCTGCAGTTATATTCAATCAGATCAGACACATTTTCCTATTGGGAGGGTATTACTGCCCTTAAAATTTATGTAATCCATTACTTCCATTGAAAAACTGTTCATCTTATAAGGTTCCACACATATTATACTAGTAAATATAATGGAGATAAAATGCATTTTCTGTTTTCTCATGAGCATGTGGGTTGTTCTGTTAGTAGGTGTTTAGTTATATGAGCGCTAGTGTATGTACTGACTAATTTCTATGAAGGCAATACATTTGTGTTACAGTGATTTTCTTCTACAGTGATGTACATGAGGTGTTGTTAGTCCATCAGTTATAGTAAAATCATATGTAGAACATGCCTTCCAGATTTAAAAAATGGCCACAAAATTCAAAAGAGCAAAATAAAGCTTTCTGTAAATTAAGTAAATTTTTTAATAAGAAGCACAATGAACAAATAATAGCCTACTAGTACTAATACTATTACTACTACTAATACTACTACAAATATTACTACTACTACTAATACTAATACTACTAATACATCTACCAATGCTACTACTATAACAACTACCACCACTACTAATACTACTACTACTACAACTACCACAAATATTACTACTTCTACTACTACTACTACTACTAATACATCTACCAATGCTACTACTATAACAACTACCACTACTACTACTACTACTACTACTACAACTACCACAAATATTACTACTACTACTACTACTACTACTAATACATCTACCAATGCTACTACAACAACTACCACTACTAATACTACTACTACTACAACTACCACCACTACTACTACTAATCATCATCATCATCATCATCATCATCATCATCATACTAATATGTGTAAATAACTGCAGAATAATAATAGTTATTATTAATAAGAGTTATTGGGTGAAGTTCCCTATTGGTATACTATATATAAGTATATAAATATAAATATATATAAATACAATCTTCACAAAACACTAGAAAATGGGGCAAAACCTTTTTTTAGAAAATATGATCTATCTGTGCTCAGAGTACGTCTAGGAAGCTTCACAACAAGCACAATTTTGAACTAAAGGGAAGTTGAAAGTACAGATTAAAGCCTAATTTGTTCCTGCAGTCCAAAGTGAACTGATGTGTGTGAAGTGGCGCTCCAGGAGGTTTGAACAGTTGTGTAGTGGCATGTCCTGAGAGTGATGGCTGCAGCTGTAGATAGTTGGTACAGGGGGTGCCACATGGATTTCAAATGCCACAACCCCTGTTGTGCCAGTCCACCCATGTCAGAGCAGGCATGTTCATTTCTTGTCACCAAGAAAAGAAACTGGGCTCAAAAAAGTGTTATGCAACTAAACTGTGCTTGTATGTGCCACGTAAATACAGTCCACTATAGACACACATAGAAGAACAGTGCTGCCCTTATGGATGTCCTAATGAATCTTCTAAGCATTTTAACGTTATTAAAATCAGACTTAATTGAAGAAGGCTGTTATTTCACTTGATTTGCCATTGCCCCTCTGAAACCTGTGTAATTATTAAACTCTGAAAGGCTACCTCATGGACAGTTGCAGCCTGAGTGACGTTTGTAAACACCTTCTTAGGTAATTGCTCCTCTGAGAAGATCAGTACAGGACTGAGCTTGATGAAAGAATCTTCACCCAGTCATTCAGTACCAGTGTCTCTCTTGCATTAAACTCAAATGTACGTCAAACTCAAACCATAATAAAATGTCACAAACTTTCTATGAATTGAATGTTAGGAAACTATACTCTGAACTTAAAGGAAATCAAGGGAGACATCTTTATGAATTGCTCTATGATTTTATTTAATTACTGGTAATAACCAGAACTTTTAGGGTTTGTATTTTCTCATTGGTGCATTAAAACTGACTAATTCTTTCTACACATTCAGCCACAGTTTGTTACATAGACTCTACCAGGTCTTGGCCGGTTTGGTGTTTCTTCTGCAGTGTTTCTGTCCTACCTGTTTAGTGAAAGTGGTGAATTGTCTGTTGGCCTGTAGGAGTACCATGCCCAACTGGAGGAGATGCGTGTGTCCATTCGTCAGTTGGAGGAGAATCTATCTGCTGCACGGCGCCGCAGTGACCTCTATGAGTCTGAGTTAAAAGAGTCACGCCAAACCAGTGAGGAGCTGAAGAGGAAGGCAGCAGATTACCAACACAAGATTCAGAAGGTTAGAGGCCAGAGTGTAGGGGATAACCCTGATTTCTTATTATCATGAAGGTCGCTTTCCATTGTTTCCTGTTATTTTTGACTCATGACTAATTTTTTTACAGGCCAAAGAGCAAGGAAAAGCTGAGATGGAGGAGCTTCTCATTAAACTGCAGAAGGTTTCCTGAAGATTTTTCAAATACCTTTCATAGTGATGTGGCCTGTTATGTCATTGATTTAATTTATTATCATAATGCTCTTTATAGTTTTATGTTCAATAAAAACTTACAGTGAACTCTTGTTTTCTTAGACCAATGAAGAGCAGCAGACAAAAATGGAAGAACTTCAGGACAAGCTTGCCAAGGTGCTTTACCACATATGTTTGGATATTTGGATATCAAGTGACTTTGAGTATCGGTAAAAGCGCTCTATAAATAAAATGTATTATTATTATTATTATTATTATTATTATTATTATTATTATATTCTTGTAATGCTTATGTACTTTACGCTGAGAAG
>JBBJLR010000018.1:7011811-7060034 GCA_037577145.1 Brachypetersius gabonensis
CACACACACACACACACACACACACACACACACACACACACACACACACACACTCTCACACACACACACACACACACTCTCACACACACACACACTCTCACACACACACACACTCTCACACACTCTCACACACACACTCTCACACACACACCTGATGCAGTACCAAACACTGGGCGTGAAAAGGTCGCTGAAGCCTACTCTACTCTAACTTTAAAGAATAAATGTCGTAATGGTAAAATAGTGGTAAATCTGAAAGAGTGTGATTTGTCTGTACTATTATTCTATACCACGCCCTACATATTTCCACCTTATGGCAAACCAACACAAAACCGTTGTAAAATAATGTCTTAACATCAAACAGCGTTATCATAGCCACTCTACATAACTAGGACCATTCCAAATTTGAAGACTTGAGTACTGGTTTGTTACAACAGCATCCGGTTCCTTACAAGTAATAACCAAATCATTTAAATACTGGAGTTTTAGTTAATTATGTTAGCATTTAGTCTCATATTTAGTACTTAGAAGCTTTGTCTTTTAGGGATTCCTGAAGAAATCTAGAGCAAGAAGTTTATTTATGTGTTAACTAAATATTATAAAACCAGAAGAAAAATGGAAATTACTTTATGCCAGATTAGACATCAGGCTATTAAAATTATGTTAAACGGAGGCTATGTTACATGAAGGCTAAACGCAGCCATACTAACCTCTACAATTGTTCTAATAAAACATGTTCTTTCAAAGACCTGAGTAAGATAGTTTGTGCAGAATATTAAAACGTCAAACAATGTTTGAACAAAGAGAAATGCACATTCAGTTGTTTGGCTCTAGTTATGCGTCTTGAATGATGTTCAGATGGAGAAACTGAGCCTAATTAGTTGGTTCAGGTGTGTTAGGAGCAGGAAAACCACTGGCCCTGCGTCCGAAATCGCATACTTCCATACTATATAGTATGCGAAAACAGTATGCGAGGCGAGTAGTGTGTCCGAATTCATAGTATTTGAAAAACAGTAGGCGAGAAGTTCCCGGATGACCTACTGCCTCCAGCCGAATTCTGTAGTAGGCATTCGATGGGCACTGCACTATCCCAAAAGGCAGCGGGAGAGGCGGCAGCATATTAAAAAATAGCGGAAAACGGAGACGCGGCTCTTTTCAAGTGTAAGTACATTAAGGAAAACGTTAAATTACACGTTCATTGTGGTTAAATTACACTTGTGAGAAAATGCCCTCTGTAAAGGTAAAAAATAACACGCTGTTGTGACGACACACGACACGTGACAACACCAACACAGCGGACGTAGTGCGACCGAATTCCATTCATACTGCCCTCATTCATACTGTATAGAACGTACTATTTTGATGGTAAAGTAGTATGTACCAACTCAAATGTAGTACGTAGTATGTAGTATGCGATTTCGGACGCAGCCTGGGTTTCTGAGAAAGACCCTTAACACTGAGTTGCTCCAGGGAGACTGCCCCCTGTAGTTAGGGAATGAAAGTTGCTTTGGATAAAAGCGTCTGGTAAATGTTAAACCAAGTTACCAGTAGAATTACATCTGTGAAAGGTTTCACACAATTCACTAAATCAAGTTAACCAGGGATAATTATGTCTTCACTATAATGGAATATCCAGCCCATCAATGTACTGACAATATCCAAATGCTCAAGAAAGGGTATAATGTTTATCATGATGACAATAAACCATATCATATTGCCCGCCCCTATTCTGACCAATACTCTGTATCTAGTGTGTGGCATCTACTGCTAATATGACTGATTTTAAAATGTGTTAAGTGCTATTATAATCTTCTGTGTGCTCAGGCCTCCTGCGCTTGCTCACCTGGACATCCCGAACCCTCGTTACCTGGGCCCAGCCATCTCCTCAGGTGCTATTTACCTGGCCTCCTCCTATCAGAACAAGCTGAGGGTGATCTGCTGTAAGGGCCACCTGGTGCGCGAGTCTGGCGAGCTGCAGAGGACAGGCTCCAGCAGGAGGTACACATCCAGAAGTTTTCCTCTCTCATTTTTAGATTTCCGCTGTAAAAAGTCTGGTCTACGCTACCAGTCGAAAGTTTTTGCACACACTGAGATTTTCTACATTTGCATGTTACTCACAATATTCTTTGCCATCAAATACATTCACAGTATGTTTGCCATTTGGGTACCTTCATTAGACAGAACAGTATTTTTCATTCAACACTACTGACCTACAAAAAGTCTCCTAATATAATTGTAATGTGGATCACCAGATGAGTCTTAGCCAGTTAATAGGATGTCAGACATGCAAATACATATTCTTTCCATGTCACATTTTTTCACTGTAAAGAAGGAAACCTTCTTTATTTGACATTTTCATTTACAGTTGTTAACTTTCTGATGTTTAACACAATTTAAAAATCTGCTGTTTCTGAATAAATGGGTAAGTGATGTGCAAAAACTTTTGACTTGTGTAAGACGGAATTTATAGTGGAATTAAAGATTTGTTTGGAGATGCATGATACAAATATAGCATATTGTGTCATATGCAGTTCTTTCTATTAAACATATTCAGAATTATGTGTAGTAGCGTGGATTGGAAATGGAAATCTGCCTCTGAAACTAGCTCACAGGACGTTATTACATGAGATAATTATGAATATGATTGCAAATACAAATTCACTACTAGTTTATCATCATTACATATAAGACACCTGACTGGTGATTTTGTATGATATATTGCAATTTTTTGCAACCCCTGGTTCCAGTTACCATCACTGTAAATAATTGTTTCTATACTATTACATATCAAGCCACTTTAAATATTTAACTTTCAACCACTGAATTATGCAGAAATTAAAAAAATAAATAAATTGTGAATTGCCCTTGAACTACTGGACTCCCACCCTCTGGGAGCAGAACTTATGACCCCTGCTTGATGACTGTCACTAGTTTAGAGAAACTTTTTTTAATGCTCTCCACAGCAGCCCGAACAAGCGCGGCCCACCAACGTACAACGAACACATCTCAAAGAGGCTGGCCTCTGGCCCCGGGGCTCAGGAGAGCGGCCTGCACCGCGAGCCCAGCACCCCTCACCGCTACCGCGAGGGCCGCACAGAGTTCCGCAGGGACAAGTCTCCGGCCCGGCCGCTGGACAGGGACAAGTCTCCGGCCCGGCCGCTGGACAGGGAGAAGTCTCCGGGCCGCGCCGTGCTGGACAGCCGCAGAGAGAGGTCGCCAGGACGGGCCTTCGACGAGCGCGAGAGAGACAGGGAGCGCTCACGCCTGCACACTAGCTCAGTCCGCACCCAACTCACACCCGTCAACAAGGTACGCATGAAGCACTGCCATGTTAACTGCGTGTCCTTCTAGGATTTAAGCTGCTGTACATCAGTACATACTACTGCTCTGACCCTTTGTGGTAGTTTAGAACCCTGAGGCAAAACACTCCTGTGCCTGACAGAGAAACAGAGAATACTCTTAAGAACCCGTAGTTCACGTGTTGTAACCATTTTTGCAAAAAAAAAAAAAAAAAAAAGAAAACAAAAATCCAAAATGTGCCGAGTGAAAACCCAGTTAAGTTTCTGGAAAATGTTACTGTAATTCACTGTGACTTGGTGAGGCTCGTTCCCTCCGTTAGTATCGTTAGTGTTTCTGAGCAGAGCGGCCAGCCCTGCTGAACTGTGACCCTCTCTGTCCTGGTGCCGGTGTAGGTGTGGGACCAGTCTTCAGTCTGAGAGCGCCCCGGACAGCTGGAGTAAAGAGCCATCGTCCACTCCCAGCACGGATGGACATGCCATTTTACAGGCCTCTCTTTTAACACAGCTATTCCATCGTCCCATTGCCTGTAATGTGAGCAGAACCACGCTGAAACCTTTTTTTTCCTTTAGCTGTTGTCCAAATATACTTGCACCTAGACGTTTGCTCACATATTTTCGTATAATGCCAGTTCATGACGAAGGCCCCTGATCAGTGGAAGACTGTAAACAATACCTGATAATCATGAAGCCCATAAGTATTAAAAAAAAAGCATAGCACATAATTACTGTAAATATACTGACTCCAACTTTTATGGTTTAAAAAAAAAGGTATGATAGTTGAATGACAAAGCCAGGTCTATTTTTTATGAACAATGTGTTTGTATAGAGTTCAAAACAGGTTTCCTACAGAAAAGTTAACATTTTCACTTTCACATGTCCGCTATTATGGTCATCACAGTTAAAGCTGGCTGCTTTTCCAATATTGTCCGTCAAGCCTTTTGTCCGACAATTTTGTAAGAGCTATACGACAGACGTAACCGAAACCGCACACTGCATATATTTATGCTAATATTACTCTAAGCTTCTAGAAAAACTTCTTGAAAAAGAGACAGGTCATGTTCTCGCTACAAGTGTCCTTGTGCTGTTACAGTAATCGTATAGCATTTTGTTGAGACAGTATAAACAGATTAGCTTTTACTGACACACTGTTGACTCCAAGAAGTCTACTGGGCTCTTCTGGAAAATTTTTCGCTGCTTAGTGTACAGATGTCCTGTTATGCTGTTTGGTGAAATTAATGTCCAGTAGCCCTCAGGGTTTGTATAACAACTATTAACTGCTTCCTTCTGTGGGATTACAAGCACAGCTACAGTACAGCCCTGCTCCCCTGCCCCCCCCCCCCTTTTTTGTAAGAAATTTAAGCAAATACATGAGTGTTGGCATCATACGCATGAGTACATTCTTCCTCAGTTTTGGGAAGTCCTGTCATGTATCCACTTGATATGGATTGTTCTACATATTGATGTTTTAAAACTAACAAATGTTTTTTTTCTTTTTTTTGTAAACATGTTAGAGATACATTAAACATTATACAGTCTCAAAATGTTGCTGTAGCATTATTGAAGTCCGTGTGAATGGCAACAATGTATTCCCCTTTCGTTTTACGCGATGTTGGTGAATGAAATACATGATGGAGAGTCTCCAAGTTATAGCTAAGCGTCTTCTCTCAATGACAAGTGAGGGTAGTGATGAAACATGACATTATTGGATCATATTTTCCCTGCCCACTGGTACACTGCCATGTAGTCACAAATCAGAAACCGTTTTAGCTGCAGGCAGGCTTCCCACACCTTAAACATCAAAATCAAAGTCTTTCTGGGACCAATTTCCTCAAATTCAAGGACCCAAAAGACAGTTTCACAGGTGGATTAAGGTTAATTACAGGTGCAACACCGTTTACCTGCATCATTTGGCTTCAATTACTCTTCAATTCAATTACATGCATGCACCTGACCATCACATTTTTTCAAGGCAGGTGGAGCATTAAACAAGAATGCACAGTTAGTGGGAGACACACATGCAGTTGTGTGACTATTTAGTAATGTTAAAAAGTTCTGTTATTGCTCAAAATACATTAATTCAAGCACTTTTGATGACCCACGTCTATTAATAAACTTTCAGGATACAACAAACACAATATAAGGAGGGACATGAACTAACAAGGTAAAAAAAAAAAAGGCCAGAGAGATTTAAGGTCGACTTTGTCATACCAAATACACTCAAAACGCAGCATAAATAATAATAAAAAAAAAATAGAAATGGGAAAGAAAGTGTTAAATAGAACATCAAAAGAAAAACGTGGTCTGATGGAGTTTCATGTTCAGATTTATTCTCGTATAAGTTTGTGACCATGTCTATTTCAGATGGTTATCAGTGTGCAAAAAAATAAACTGGAATTTTCTCTTTTGAAAAAGAAAAAAAAACATTTCACATTCATGGATTGATGTTAAGGTCATTCATATATCAAGTTACCACCTGCTACTTAGTCCACTAGGATCCAGTCTTCATGACTGTCCACACGGACTCCTCCAGACTGAGCAAGTAGTTCAGCCAGTTTAGCTGAGCAACATGGAAAACTTGCTCAGTCTTTAATGTATGTTTTAAATGGGTTTAACTAAAGAAGCTGAATGCTGGCAGTCTTTAAATAAGAGTCACTTAGTTGAGAAAATCAATATAATTAAAACTGTTCAGAAAAAAAATGACTATGATAAACATATCCTGATTGTGCAATTGATCAAATAAGATGTGTAAAGTTTGCCATGTGAAAATATCTAAATGGGTTTTGTTTTGTGTGGTTTTGGGGTCATATGGGGTCACTGTTCTCAGTGCATAGGCAGCTCATACATCAAACGTCACCACTCAGACTTCCTCTACTCATCCAACACTGATTATCCTGTGGCAACTGAATTGTCAGGATTGAACACAAAACTCAAAAAAATAAAAATAAACGGTCAATAATAAATATTCATGAAAAATCCTGCCAGGAAAAATATCAGGGAACCTACTGCAGCATGTCAAAGCAAAACGTCCCTCGCCTCATGTTTTTTTTCTCTTTTTTTCCCCTCAGCGATTACCAAAAATAAAAATCAAGAGGAAACAAATAGAAAACGAATAGCTACAACCCAGGGGGAAAAACATTTTTGGTGACTAATTTTGTGAGCCACTATCCAAGAATTCTATACAATTATCTTTTTTTCTAAATGCTATATATTTAATTCTTATATATTATATACTTTGTTTTTGCATTATGTTACAAAAAAGTATTAGTGAAGATGTTAAGTGGCAAATAAGCATGAAAGGGAATCCTGCAAGAAAAAAATGCATCATCTTCACGGAACTCCAGATATGACACACCAGATTGTAAAACCAACAGCTCCCTCAAGTGGAGAAAAACTGGCATTACTGTTTTGTCACATGTAGCCAAAAAGGTAGCGGGGATGAACGCAGAAGTGCCTGGTCGCTCTCATTGAGCATCCATCTTCACTCACCTGCTATCGCTCAGCGAAGATGATGAAATCTGTAAAAACAGTGCCGATTGCACTGAAAATCCAGAGTGTGTTGAGAGTTTTCTGGGCTTCATGGAGACAAATGTCTTTTAAAGAGTATAGACCTCATTTGGACTGGCTTCCAATGTCCAAATCAAAACAAGGAGGGCAAACTAGAACTGCAAAAGAACCCAATGTGTTCTAAAACGTTTTGCTTTAAGACCACCCGTTTAGTTCTCACTCATAAAAAGAAAAGTGAAGCATCTATGGAGTACCAGTAAGTCAGTCTCTGGTAGTGCTTTGAGAAAAAAAAAGCATTGTCTATAGAGAGCAGCACTAAATCAACACTCAAAGCAAAGCTAGGATTAGAACCGAAGCCTTGTCATCTCCCTCATGAAGCACCATACACAATCAGTTCCAAGTCCAGCAGTGAAAATCACATCCTAATGACATGATGACTAGAAAATCCTACAGAAAGAGAACGTCCTCCAATCAGATTCAAATATGCGCTCACTTTCAACACTGTTGACAACCCTCTCCTTCTCCTCTGCAGCATGGCGCCAGAAAAAGCTTTGCTTTCACTTTGGGGAAAGAAAAAAAAGAAAGAAGCCGAGCTTCAGCGCAATCATAGTTCAACCTTACCATCACCAATACCTTCAGCAGTTCAGAAAATATCTGTGCGTTTCATAACTACCAATGCCATCGGTCACTCATATAAACGTGCCACCCAAAAGTGCTTAGAATCTTTGCAGCCACGTCACCGGGCACATCCCTCTCTATATATACACACACAATTCCCTTTCAGATGGGGGAAAAAAATGCAAAAAACAAAAAAATATATATTAATAACAAATGCAGCATCTTCCTGCTATGACCAAGGATAAGTCTCTGAAACTTTCTACTGTTTGTCCCTCAGTGGTTCTGCATATTCAGGCGGTGTGTTGGGGAGCAGACAAATCCCCGGGCAGGGCTAATTGGAGCTGGCGGTGATGTGTTTGTCCAGCTCGAGCTCCAAATGAGGAGCTGGGGCCTGCAGGCTGCCGTAACACGCCTTACACACCCGGCTGGGCTCAAACAGCTGCTGGCTTGGCACAGGGATCTTCTGATCACAACAACTGGCACAGAAAACATTCCCACAGTTCCTGCAGGGGGCGACAGAGAGAGAGAAAATTCAGAAAAATGAGGATGTGAAAGGAGGAGATAGAGTAGGAGGGTGGTGAGAAAAAGCAAAACTGAATCAGATATCATTCATGCCAAATTACACCTGCTCTTGCTGCAGCCCACGCCTGGCATGTTAAACACAATTGATGTATCAGTCAAACCAAGGGTTTCAGTCACTCTTCAAAGACGCTGCAAAACAATGAGGTTAAATGACAGCCACTTACACATAAGGCAACTTATTTAAAATGTAGTGAGTGTTCAGTCTGTACAGTTGACCAATGTAGTACAGCCTCATGCACAAAAAAATTCAATATTCACTAGAAAAAAAAAAAGTGTGGGCTAAGTGACTTAACAGCAGGGAGGTGAGGTGCAGAAATCTGACAACTCTCAAAGCTATGTGCACTTAATATCACACAACAAACCAGAAAAACAACCATGCGCCCTTTGACCATTTAATCAACAATCTTGAACTGACATGCACTTTCCATACACAAACACATAAGATCACATGCGCTCTCACACACCTCTCCATTGGCTTCTTCAAGACAGTTCACAAATGGCACACATTTTTGAGAAACAAATTCCAATCACAAATAAACATTCATGGTTTTGGATAATCTGCTCTTAGAGAAGTACATTATTTTCAATCCAATTTTCTGCAACATTACTGAACTACAAGTGATTGTAGAAATCTCAACTTGCAGAGCAGGTTTATGCACTGGGCTCCCAAAACAGAGCAAGTAAACTGTAAAAATTGTGCTGCCCATCCAAATTCGCTCTGACCATTAGCAGAAGGTTTCTAGAAGTCTGGGGTTGCAGCTACACTGAAAGAGAGCCGAGTTTTAGCCAAATGAAGGGATGACAGAGAAAAAGGAAGTTTCACTCTGAAGCAGCGTGTCATTAAAATGATGGTTAAGAGGGAGTAAGAGAGATGAGAGATTGGAGGGGGGGGGGGATAAAGGCAGCAAGTGAGAGAAAGAGAGGAAAAAAGTTAGTAAGAGAAAGAGTAAGAGGTGAGAGAGAAAGAGAGAGAAGGAGGGAGAGAGTGAGAGAGAGAGAGAGAGAAAGGGAGAGAGAGAGGCATGAGAGAGAAAAAGAAAAGGAAGCAGGGAAAGAAACAACAGTGTGTCTTTTTTCCTCACCAGGCCTCCTCCACATGCTCCTTGCTTCTGTGATAGAAAAGGGAAGAAAATGAAAAGCTGCTGCTAAAAGCTTTCTTTGCTGTCGGTCTCCTTAGGGACAGCCGATATTATCATCTTGTACAGCTGTCACCGTATGCATTTGCACGTCTATGAAGAAAATGTTCCACAGAACTGGGCCATCTGGCCAATTACTTAGAGGTGAGATGCATTTTTCTCACTAATATTTGCGCCGTACATGCTAATCACTAGTTGTTGTGTTTATTTAGTCAGCTGTGGTTGTTCTGTTTACACACAGATGTGCACATATGTGGCACAAAGTTATTTATGAAAAAATGAATCCAGCTTTCATTTCTGCCCTTACTAAACAAGTCTGTGTAGGCAAATTGGGAGTAAGGCTATTTCAGAGCCGGATAGAGTGACTGTTGAGTCTCAGTCGTCACTACAGACTCTTAGACTGTACATAAAGAAAAGGGAGAGTATGTCTTGTAGGACAATAAACAAGAAAAAGGCTCATCAGGTGTTTTATGTCTATGGCTGTTACCTGCAATGGTGCTTTCTAGCAGCCAGCCAGAATCCTCTCTCACAACTGTAACACTGGGCAGCCAGATGATCGGGGTACCATCGTGTCACCTACAGCACAAAAACACAGCTTCAGCACTCACTGGAAAGCTTCAGTCATTCTTTTTTTCCCTCAGTAATTTAAGAACAAACCTCCCATTTTAGAGACCACATTGTAACACAGAGAAAAAATATTCACGTCTTCTGCTTGTGTGTGTGCTACCTCTGTATCCTGCTTGTCCACTTGCTCCCAGCTAGCCTCTGAGAAGAGCTCTGTGCTGCAGCGAGATAGGCAGTTCTGATCCAAGTTAAGGTCTGAGTCTGCGATTGAGGTCTGACGTGGGAGGACAGCGAAGAGTGTATAAGAGGTAGAAAACAGAAGCCGTTTAGAGTAAATGCTCACTCTCAGGACATAAATAAAAGCAAAAATTAGAACATTAAATGCAATAGTTCTGTGAAATATCTTAGTTACTCCAAATGTGGATGAGAAATGAAACAACTGGCATCTGAGGTCTGCAGTAGTTAGATGCATAATCACAATCCGACAAGACTAGAATCACATACAATTACACAAGTGAAGAGTAAATTTGTTATTTTTGTGTTAGTCATATGGTCCGCGTATTGTGTTCATGTAGTGTAAGGTTCAAGTAAGAAAAAGAAATAAAGCTTATAACACCTATTTTGCTATAATCAGAATCAGTGATTTAATTCCGTGATCCATGCATCCGTAACTAGAATTTGTGAAAAGTTCTTACACAACTCCCTCAAAACAACACGAGTCGAGAATTAATCTCAAGTAGACGTGCTTGTGTGTTTTCTGATACTATACGACACACTGTCATTTATGAACATTGAAAAGCACAGAAAAAGCTTTAAAAGCTTAATTTTTTTTGAGTCAGAGGTTACATGTGTTTTCCTCAGGCATAAACTAAGTCGCCAAAACAGTACATTATCTTACACAAAGGAAGTTGATGAGTGATCACTGTTGTGGGTAAAATGAAATTTCAGGGCACTAAAAAATTTACAATTTGAAGCTCAATAAAACCCTTAAAAGAAAGAACATCATTCTGTTTTTAATATACTGTAAAGAGAACCTAGAACGTCTAAATGACGCAACAAAAATAACTATATAAAATCAACCCCGGTACAGAAATTCCCGATGCTTGGTGACCTGTAGTGCACACCTCTTGATAGACCAGAGAAGGGTACCAACTGTAGTTACAGAGTATGGAGTACATGCCAAAGCAGTTTAGTGACCATAGTTACAATACCGACAGATAATTGGCCTATGGAATATCAGTTAAATTTGAATAGGGACACATTTAGAATATTTTATCTCAAGTTGGACATAAGCTACAAGTAAAATAGTTTCTGAGATGCTCAAGCGTAGAGCACTTGTTGAGCTCAATGATCCAAAACCTAGCAAAGAAAAAGAACAACGCTTGATCATTGTAAAGAAAGTGCTCACCACTTCGTCTCCCACGTCTCCGTTGAGGCGCAGCAAGCCTGCGACCTGCTGACTCTCCAGGCGGCTCCACAGCTCCTGTACCTGCCTCTTTAATGCCTCCACCTCCAGCTGGTGGCCCGCCTCAATCTGCCGCAGCCGCTGCTGTACAGCATCCGTGTGCAGGGTCAGGCCATCATCGTCCAGGTGGTTACGGCCCGAGGGCAGTTCCTGTGGAGGGCTGGTGAGTGGACGTCCCAGGAGCACAGAGTGCAGGCAGCGGTGGTGTGAGCAGCTGCCCCGTGCGTGGAGTTGCCCAGTGAGGGAGCCGCAGCTAGCTAGAGAGATCTGACGGCTCAGTGAGACGCGATCACCGTTCGCTCTGGCCCACTGAGGAGTGGAGGCCTCCGGCTCGGAGGAGTCCCCATTGCACACCAGGTGGAGGGGTTCAGCCGAGGTGGAGGAGGAAGGGAAGGCACTGAGGGACGGCCGTTTGCATGTGCCGTTTAGAGTTCTTGGAGCACCTTGGGAGTCGGGCTCTGCCTCAGGGCCGTGGTGTTTGAGGCACATGGATTCAATTGAGGGTGTGGGTTGTGCAGGTTCAGGCACACAGCCAAGAGTCTCTGGCCGGACGCCCAGGTCCTCGGTGAGGGTTTCTGTTGAGCTTTCTAGGAGGGAGAGACGTTTCTCTGCAGCCTGCTCCAAAGTCTCTGATATAGGCCTGGTAGTGTCTGGACCAGGGCCAGGAGTGTTACCCTCCTCCCCATAGCCATTAGTCATAGTCCTACTATGGGCAGAAGATGGGGAAGGAGTGGGATTAAGAGTGCAGGGAGAGATCTGAACCTCTTCCGTGGTGCCTTTCAAAACCTCCTTCACCAGCTCATCTGATTTCTGGCTCTCAAGGGCATTATGATCACCCAGGACATGAGGTAGCTGAGCCTCTGACTGACAAGGCTTCAAATTCACATCTGAATGGAGTCCTTTCAACTTTGTCTCCTCTGGACTTTCATCATCGTCACCTTTAGCATTACCTTCAAGCTGCATCTCAAAACCATTGATTACACCAGTTTTATCAACCTCGGCTGAAGGAGCATCAGAACTGCTCAGGTTCTCAGCGCCACAGAGAGAAGCAGTGGTGTTAGCACTGTCTGCTTTAATGTCTTTGAGGCTGTCTGCAGCAGCCTCCTGAAGAATGTTTTCCATCTGTCCCACTGCCACAGCCACCAAAAGCTCTGCTTCCACTCCCTTCCCCATCGGCAATCTCACATAATTAACATCCCGAAAACCCTCTCCCTCCTCGGCCTCCCCATTGAGTGTGGCTCCGTTAAGTTCAGCCCCCACTGGGTCGATGGCTCTGCCCTCCGGGTCCTGCGGCAAAGTGCCATCAGGTCCAGCCCCTATATTGAGTTCCAGCGACCTGCGATGGTCCTGCCACTTCTCATTCAGGCTAGGGTCGCTGGATCGTCGGTTTGAGGGAAGTGTATTTCCAACTTCACATGCACTAGGTAAGTTATCAAATGATCGGGTCTTGGGGCACCTGTTGAAGGAAAAAAAAATAGTCAAGAAAATGGAAACGGCTTCAACAAACGGATGATAATTTCAATGCGAAACCTTTCTGTGGTGAAATCTTTTAGCTAGTACAAAGTAGTAAAGAGATTTCACAATATCCATAACTAAGAATTATATATTTAAATTACTTGAAATGAGTTATTAAAATTAAATGCATAGTAATACACATATTGAATGATGAAATATTTCCAACCAGATTAGCATTCTGACTACTTTCACATTTGAGAATTGTGAAAAGTGGTCCGTCACAATTACTCAAGTGCAATCGATTAATCCATTTACATTTACAGTATGTTCATGATGAATCAACCTGGTGAATAATTAATAATTTAAATAAAAACTTTAAATTAAATTATAGCCTGAAGATTCCCCACAAAAGGAAGCTATTAGCACAGAAATGGTTTCTGACCAGCTAAGGAGACAGGTGTTACAGGATTTTTGCTCATCTAGATAGCAGTGATGACATGGAAGTTAAAAATGTAAATCTTTAAAAACCTTGGGAAATTATTAGTGTTTGATAGTTTGGATGGATTTAAATAGCCTCTTACACCTGTGTTTTCCACTTTATTCTCAGTTCCTCAGCTTCATTCACTAAACATGTGTGTACAACAGGCAGTAAAATAAATGAATTTGTATTCTGCTATATTAAAAAGTTGGCACTCACTATTTAAAAATAAAATAATGTGTTCACCTGGTTTATGAAAACAGATTTTGTTAATAGTGGTCGATGAGGTTCCAAAAGCGTCAAGAATGCAAAAAATGTTTTAGGTCTAAAATGGTTCAACAAAACTATTAACTGATTATTGGTCAAAACAATGGGTAGATTACTTGATTACACTGTTGCTTGATTCCTAGCTAATGTTTCAGCTGATGGCACTATAAGGCAAAGCATTCAGCAGCACAGCAAAAACAAAATTGTGGAAATTGTTAGTTAATGAGCTAACAATGCTGGATGCTGATACATCATCTACACCAGGAGTGTCAAACTGGTGTCCAGGACAGTTTGATGGTTCTCCTTCTCAAACACACTCACTAAGCCCGACAATTAATTGGCAAGGTGACCCAGGTGAGCCAAAACGTGCTGGGCCATGGCCCTCCAGGACTAAAGTTCGACACCCCTGATCTACAGGGTATTTTCTCATCAGCTGACAATGTGCCATTGTCTTGTCAGAAATATATTTTCACTTTTTCTGGACCTTGTTGACATCAGCTGGATTAGTGCCAGAATTGGCTGCACCCTCTCTACCCCAAGTCCCTAACAGCAACTCCTTGGGACAATTATACAAAAGTATAAAATAATACACTAATACACTTACTCACAAATATGAGCAAAACTGTCACATTTTATAGTCCTGTTAAAACATAAAAACATTTTTAATTGAATTATCTTGCCTATTTTCCTTGTGTCAAACATGTAACAAATAATGATTTGAATATTCAGATGGTGCCCCACTAACAGTTAACACAGTCCTAGAGCACCTATGCACACCCCTAGATGCAAGGGAGACCATAACAACACTCTACCCTCATGCTTTTAAATGAATTGTGTATGTGCAATTCCAATAAAAGTGAGAAAAAAAAACAAGTATGAGAGCCAAGAATCAAGAAAAGTGGGGGCAGGAAAAACTTGCATCACCAATGGCATGAAGTGCCAAGCTATTGCAAACCTCAGGGCTGTGGTGTGTGTGGCAGGCTCACCTGCCCAGAGGCTGGTCTTCAGGATTGGCACTGGACGCAGGGTATGGGGCACATGAGTCATCAGAGGGGGTTGTGGGTGAAGAGCTGGGCAGGTAAACTGCTGTCCAGAGCATCAGGTTGCGCACATGGCACACAGGGTGCAAAACCTGATTAGAGCAGACAATCGATAAGAAAGACACAGTGTTTTAATACTGTTTTGGGGTCCATTTTTCACAAAAGCAATACGGAAAAAAATGCTTTTGTGTTTCTCTGTCTCATAAAATTAACTGCACAGATGGAGGAACAGCAGCAAACTACTATGTGAAAATAATTCATACAGTACAAACACAGCTGACAAAAAGGAAGTAACCAAACCATGAAAAAAACAAAAAACCACAAGTTGGACAAAAAAAACTGTCATGCAAAAACATTCCCAAGTAAATGAGTGGGAGGAATGATGTGATTTGTGGACAATGTGCCCATCCTCCTCTTCTATTGTTTTCTTATGTAAGTCTGACTGCATTAATTAGAGCATTTCAAATGAGGATGGAATGTATGACCGCAAGAGGGAGGGGTGTTATGGATATTGTTGTAGTTAACTACAGTTAGTAAAAATTTAGAAAATAAGTCTTAAAATCTATTTTAAAAGATTTAGAAAGGGAGAGAAAAAAGAAAAACAAAGAGCAAAAAAGCATGGGGACAAAGACAGAGATACAAAGACGTACAGTCTCCGAGTGTGACGAGTACAGCATGTTTTTGAAGGAGCGGTTGGCTGCGCGCAGCAGAGACCACACGGAGCAGGTCCTCTCCTGGATGTGTCTGTCCTCTCTCTCCTTCCCGCTGTTGCACAAGAACGTGCCAAATAGACACGAGTATGTGTGCTGCACTAGTTTTACCTGAACACAAAGCAATAATGTTATACTTACAGTTACGCAAAAATTTCAAAGAGCCACTAATTTACATTAACGACTAGATTGCACAAATGCATCCTTTTAGCAATCCAGTCAGATTGTACTTGACATGCAAACCAACCATCAATTACAGCACAGTTACATCTTTACTTTAGATACTAACTGTAGCTTCCCTCACCAGAAAGGCCTCATTGAATTCAAAGGAGCAGGGAAACTGTCTCTGAAGTTGATGCACGCAGTCAAGCCACTGCAGGAACACTGGACAGCGCTCGTTCAGGTCCTCTGCGTTCTCCCCATGGCCACAACGGTCAGCAAACTTATGTCCAAAATCCAACCATTCTGTCTCCACCAGAACTTGAAAACCCTGAGGAATAGAAGATTTAGGGTTTTCAGAATGAGTTTAGTGTACTACACTCAACACTCATGTTTTTGATGAGTCTAGTTAATAAACCTAATAAACAAACCTACATATGCAACAAGTAAAAAAAGGCAAATGTCATAAATTACTGACATGCTTTTTAAACTTCTTCACCCACAGAATTTCAATGAATAATCAAAATAAAACCATAGCATGACATACTTTAGCAACCTTACACACTCACTATTTAAACAATGAATACATAGATCACACTAATTGATCCCCCATTTCTGTTGTGCTCACCTCAATTGTGCGATAATAAGGGTCCAGCAGGAGTTTGGAAAGTGCCACTATCTGAGGGGTACGGTCCCAACCATCTGAGCAGTGCACCAGTACTGGTCTCTGGTCTCGATCCACAGCATTTACCACCAGCAGAGCGGCTTTCAGCAACAGAGACAAATGTTGCAGCCACTTGGTGCTCTCCAAAGCAGACAACCAACTAAAGACACAACAAAAATTCACTGTTAAACTGACAGAACATGGCTGCCTCTACAGGGAGGCCATGCAACATCTTTTCAGCTATCCGCCTGACAAGTGGCTGGATAAGGTAACACAGTAACAAACATGAGTAAAACGACACATAAATCAAAATTAAAGGGATTCATCCAAACAAACCAAAATCAATACAGGTCAGAAATACTGCACAGATGATGCAATGTATGCTTCTTAATGCAATAAAAAATTAAAAAAATCTAATTCTCTGCATAGTCACTGTTGGTGTATTTTAAGAGATCATCCCATCGCCTAGCAACCCAACACTTTGCCTGTGTTCTTTATGCCCAGGCAAGAATAAACCTCTGCAAAATGTTTGTGTGAGGGAGAGAGGAAGAGAGAAAAGAGTCCACTATAGAGAATAATTATTCACTTTAAAATAGATGGAGAAGGGGAATCAGAGTGGATGGAAAAGGTTTAGAGGGGGAATTTAAAATATGAGCCAAACTGAAAAACAGAGACAGATGTGTTGCCAAGGAAAAAGAAACAGAGTCACATGATGTGACTCATTACTAAAAGCAGAGAGGATGGCTGTTAAGGAGTTAGGAAAGAGCTGAAACAGATGAAACAGCTTTTAAACAAACAAGTGAAGGATTTTTTAAGAAATAAGCATTGTTTGACAGGAGATAATACATGCGTAAACATAAAATATCAATCTCAAACATATTGGGCTTATCCGCCATGTAGGTTCATAGCCTTGTATCTGTGTCTTTTGGGGATTCAGGATCTTATCAGGGTTGGCCACTAGCAGGCTTACTTGGCAGGGTCAGGCATCTGGGTGCAGAGGAACCGCAGAGACTGGAAACTCTTGCGGATGGAATGAATGTTAGCCATGCCCATGAAGACCACTTCACAGTTAGGGTAGTACTCTGGAGGAAGATGAGAAAAGATGAGGTTAAACAAGTATGGTTTTACAACACCAAAAAGAAAAACAAAATAATTTACAAACTTCAAAGTCAACAAACTAAAGTAAACATTAAAGGTAAACCATAAACCAGCAGCATTATAAGCCAATCTTCACAAAATATTTGATTTTACGAGTCCAGAGGATAGCATCCCTACCTGGGCACTCACAGCCTCCTCCCTTGGCTCTGTTAGCCACTGCAGCGGCATAGGACCTGGCATCCAAGATCAGGAGTTTATGAGGCTGGATGGCCAGGGTTTCAACTTCAGAACTGTTCGTCATGGACGAGTCTGAAACAAAGTGGGAAAGGAGGGTAATTAATTATTCATCCCTTTCTATGTCCCTGAAGAAGCAACTAACAAGGGTAATGATTTTAAAACAAACCAAAATCCACATCAGAGAGGTCAGGCCCATTGGTGTACTCGCGGGACAAGGACCCGTTGGCGACGTTCTTGGGAGAGTTACTGTCCACGGCGCATGCTCTGGCGATGGACTGCACCAAGTGCTCATCATCAGCGTTCCTCCAGCCCCACCAGCTCACCTCTGGTTGGCCACAGCGAGCTATCACTGCCCCTGTGCTCTGGTGCCTGCAGGTACATGAGGCAAAGAGTGATGACTGAACAGGTCAGAGATCTTTGGGAGGAGATGGGGTCATATTGCTATGTTATTGATACTTTATGGAAGTAGAATATTCTGCTAAATTTCACTTCTGTCAGTGTTGTAAAAGAGGAAAGCCTTTTTTTCCCTTGGATCTAATGGAGGTTGTGCTAAGTGAAACACCCATATAAAAAATGAGTATTGTGTGTTTTTGATGTTCTGTAATTTGAATTTTGAAAACATCCAAGAAGTACACATTCAAAAAGCATGCCTATGTGTTTGTGTATTATCCTCTCTATCACCTACACAGACAGCCTGGGTGACTGACCTGTAGACCACAGCCGGAAATCTCTTCCATGACCGGAAGGCTGCCACGTTCTCCAGCTCTTTATCTGTGATCCATGCTGGCACCACTAGTTGTTGCGGATAGCTGGAACAGAGCCTGGCAGCGCCAGGTGGCAAACAAAGGTCACCAACATCAGAGCACTCCATTGTGCTGACTGATACCTGACTAAAGTCACCTAATCATAGGCCTCGGCTTTATCTAACCTGCCCTGAAGTACTATATATCATCCAACATTGAATACAACAATGTGCTCTGTGTCAAACACAGGATGGGTGTGACTGGTGTATAGTAGTAGTGGAAACATGCTGGTCAGAAAGCAGCACCATTGGTGTGTAGAAACCACACAGAGGATGGGCAGAGTATCATGGAGCAGATATCAGATACCAGCTTCCATCTGGGTGGATTTCAGGGGATGAGGCAACTCACTTGTACTTGTTGTTGATCTCAGAAATCCTCCAGGCGTTCTGAGTGTCGAAGCCCATTCGTTCTACCTCGTTGTGGAACCGTGAGATCACATGTTCTCCTAGCAGATGAAAAAAACCCCCAGAAATTAAAGCGAGAATCATGAATAGAAGCATTACGTAAGAGATTGGGGTTTAGGGGCAATACCTGGCCTGCAGAGCTCACCATGCTGCTCCTTCTCACTGCTGTATGAGTCCATGCACCAGGCGTGGAAGGCAAAGGAGAAGAGCTCCTCCAACTGTGAGGGCGGCCGTGCTACCACAGAGAGCCTCTTCAACCACTCCTGACACTGCTCGAACGAGGAGAACTGACACCTGTACACAGCACCCCCAATTTAGATTCCTAAAGAAAGTCACTGAAAGTTACGGAGTGTGTGTGTGTGCGCATTTTGCTTTCTGACCTGATGACTTTGCAGTCTTTGCAGGTGACATGGAGTTGGAACATGTCCCGACATTCCACACTTTCTATCAGCTGCAGAGGAACCTGAAAAGGGGAATAAGAAAAAGACATATGGGTGGAGGGACAACTGAAAAATGACATTCAACATTTTTTTTTCTGTAAGATTTTGTTAACGCTTGAAACTCAAAATGTAAATATTGGATATTTACAAGAATTTAGTCTTCAGAGAAAAACAGAAGTTTCTGTTATAGTTTCTGTCATCAGGGCAAAACCTTGCATCTCCAATACATATTTTTTTTGTCTGATTACATGATCTGGTCCAAGACAAATGGACCAAGTTGCAACATTCTCCTGTAAATACTGTTTTTATATTCAAAGCTTTGTCATGACGAGCTACCTAGTTCTTCAGCTGCATTTATTACTAAAAATAAACAAGTGATTGTTGGCCAGTTAGCGGTCAGTGCTATTGGAGAGTTATTAGACTGCACTTACCATTTTAGCCATCATGGGGTTTTGCACTTAAACAACATTCTGAATGGTTTAAAACCTCTGTCTAAGTTCACATACAAGAGTCAGACTAGGGTCACCAGACTAGCCTATCAATTAGGGATACACCAATGAACTTCTTTTAATGGTCAGTTCCAATACATATACAGCCAAACTGGTTGATTTGTATTACATTATGCTCACAATGTCTGGGTTAAATACACAGATGTTGCACCTTTTCTTTGCATCTTCTGTTAGTCAAAGTCTAATCAATGGCTAAAAACATAAATAAGTAATAAGCAACAATACAATTATTCAGTTAGTCAAATGTGTTATTCTTTCAGAAAATTACAATATTTGAGACACTTTTCAACAGAACATTTCTGATATTAAAAAGCTATTTCATTCTAAATCTACGCACTATACATGCAATATAAAACAAGCTTCTCACTGAGACTTTCGTTTTAATTAATAGCTTGGTGAGACAGAAATACACATATTTCTTTGTGACAAATATGTGTTAATGTCTATAGATAACAATTTAATCATACAGTGCCCGAACCCAAATAAGCAAGACTATATAATGTGGTGGTTGTGATTTTAGGCAAGTGTGTAATGATTTACACATGCAGTTTAAACAGTGCTAACACTGGTGGGGTGCAAAACCAAACAGGCAAACTTCAGACAAGTCTTGGCTGATATTGCATTTGGGGCAAAGGGAACTACAAATTTGGGGTTTCACCAACTTCTTTCTTCCAACCATCCATCCTGATTTACCATAGTGATCACAGACTAGTGACTAGTGTCCCACTGAGTCCATAGTTTAACTTAATTTAGTATAAATGTTATTTTCCACCAATGTATCTACCATTGCACCATGCCAAAGTCTTCACATTTCATTTCATGTGCTTTATGTGTAGCCTCTTAAGCTCCTAGCTTTAGATGCACCTCCTCTTGTCAAAGCTGAAGCTTGCACATGAGCACACACTGATCAAAACCATGCAAGTCAAACCCAAACATAGCAGAGACAACCCAAAAGCCTATCTCATGATCGCAAACACTTGTGCCAGCACTCTTGTGCAATCAGGTCGTGCTTTGGCTACTTACTGACACCTCGCACGAACAATTCTGTTTAACACACACACAGGACAAAACAGAGAGGGATAGCGAATCACGCGCTCTGCATGTACTGAGGGCTTTGGTTGCACTGTGATGCCATGCATTCCTGGGCTTTCATATCCTGTGGCTGCAGTAAAATTCCAGCCCTCTAATCTCGCAGCACTCAAGAATTCCTTGGCTGGTTGTCAGCAATTAGAATTTACGCTTCCTCTATTCTTCACTCTTTTCACCCCACCCTCTTCTACTATCTCTCACTCATACCGTATATAAACATTATTCATCTCAGCAGCTACTCTGCCTCCTGTCCTCTCGCCTTCTATCACCCATGCTTTTGCACTGTCTTGTCGGCAAGCCTGTGGGCACAGTATCACAGCTATGATCTGAGTACTCACTAAACTGTGACACATACACACACTTTCACAGGAACACAGAGAGCAATCATCTTCTACATTCATTTACCCCTAGTGTTTCCAAGCATGCACTTCCATAAAGAACCGTTTACTGAGATTTACTGTAAACGACAAGTGTCTTCAACAGATCTGGTCAGTCCACCAGTAATAAAGTCTGTTATTGTTCACGGAAGAAGATTGCGTTCAGAGGCTTAAACACTTACTAGCTGAACATAACCTTATAAATAAAAAAAATCCTTCAAAAAAAAAGAAATCAAAAACATCCTTCAAAAAGGTCATATTTTTCTTTTGTTTGCCTACTTTATTATTACACATTATGAAATTCAGTGTTCTCAATTGCAGAGAACATTCGGTCATGCAATGAAATAAATTAAATCACTTGTATATATTAAAAGCAGAGGTTGAATTTCGTGCCGTCTACTCTAAGTGCTGTGGTGTGTTCACGTATAACATAATGGTCACTTTAATTAAAATTTATTTTAGTCTCTTTAGTCTCTCACCTTGTTAAATTTTTTGGCCCAAACCCAAAAGTGCCATTTATGAATATTTGAGGCCAAATTTTTAGTGCCTCATTAGTAAAAATGATAATGTTTTTAATTTTCAGTTTATTGGGGCATTAAACATGATAAAAGCAAAATATACAGGGAAAAAACTATATATTAGACTTCCAAGCATTAGCCATAAACTAGCATGCTGTTCGAAATACAACAATACAATACACTACAAATACAGTGAGATACAAAACAACATGAAGTACTGTCACAGTTTAGCAAAGCATTGTAAAACGTCCTGATGCAGTATTCCATCTCTACTATCAAATTAATCTGGCTAAAATATCACTCAAACTTTGTATGTAAATGCAGTCTCTCTAAATGACTGAGAAGCACATAAAACACACTGCCTCCAGTCACGTTGACAGAAAGAATGACTTTCAAATGCCCAGCCCAACAGGAGCAAGGAAAAAAAGTGCTTATCACTGCAAGATTCTGACTGAGCTATGAAGAAACCTTGAGTGTAGAAGGGCTCAGGTTAGAAAAATAAATAAATAAAAAAGCCACAGCAACCATGGCAACAGGCTTTAGAAACAGAATAAGCAAAAGGCACAAAGACAGAAGGCAGCTCTGCTCACTCCCTTGCTCTCACTAACACTCAGACTGTGACTGCAGCCACTGGCTATTTTATACAGCCTGCCTGTCAGAGGACCTGATGTAATTCTGACACACTGTCCCTAAACACCCTCCAATATAATCTGCGGGCTCTAAAATTAGCATTGCACCATACACCACAAGAAAATGTGTCTTCAACTACCAGCGGTCCCACTGTCCAACACACTCAGCTACTTTAAGCAACATTACAAGCAACCTATACTCTATAATTCTGGCCACAGTACAGTATCTATATAATCTAAGAACACATGAGCCTCTCTCCAAAGCTGAGCATGAACAAAGAATTGTCAGTTTCTTTTTCCATATTTGAGGCAAACTGAGGGCAGAAAAATGTTGAGAATTTAGAGGAGTTCTAAACATTAGGAAATATTTGGTTGGACAGATCTGACTGCAAGATCTCTAGCATGCCAAAGTATTTTTGACTGACTAAACTTTTAGAGATCATTCTAAAAGTATCCAAGTCCTACAACCAAATGCCAAGTACCATTTTATTTCTCCTGAAAGAAACAGGCCAGAATTCTATTAGAGCTCACTTACATTGACTACAGATTCTTTGAACTTGATGTGCAGGCGGTAGCTGGACATGGCGATGACGGCGTCCTCCGCCCTCCCCACGTACTTTGTAAATTCTCCATCTAGTTCTGAGAAGGGCACCTACAAAAACATTGTCACACCCAAATGAGAGCAAATAAATTCATTTAAACTTCACATGTACATATTCACAATGAGTCTGAGTAAACAATTCTATACTTTAAGCTTAGTATTAGAGATGCACCAGAAAAAATTTACATTTTAAATAGCACATTCTGCCCAGTAGTAATAGTTTCACCCAAACATTGCACATTTTGTATAAAAAAATTGCACTTAGTAATATTGCACATATTGTGCATGGGATAATTTAGCAAAACTAAAGCAAATTCCTACAACTGGAGCCAGAAAAACCCATGTTAACAGTGTTCTATAATATTATTCATCATTTAATATGATATTAAAACGTGTAAGCAAATACAATAGGAGCAAAATGCTAACCCTTATTTTGTGAACAATCAATTACACACCACAGTTCATGTAATCTTTAGGTCAGTAGTATTCAAACCAATCCTTAGGGTCTCTCAAATGGTCCACGTTTTTGCTTTAACCTAATTCACAAGGCAAGTAGATGGAGCCCAAATGTGGACCGTCTTAAGGGAGGAACAGTTTGAAGACCACTGCCTTGGGGCATGGATAAGCAAAATGAGGAGATGCACCCACTTACCTGCAGATCCTCCTCCTCTAGGACAGGGGGCTTCCTTGGAAAGATCTGATTGGCCTGAATACACTCTAGACTCTGCTGCCCCTCCTCCTCCTGGCAGACAAAATACAGGGTTTAAGTAAACTACGGGTGTGTTATGGGTAGCACTGTGAGCAAAGACGATGTTTTAAGGGCTGACAAAAGATTACTGCAAGTACAACATCAGTTACATCAGTTACAACATCTCCAGTGGAAACACTGACCCATCCCTGCCTTTACCTGCATGTAGACAGACTTATTTATCACTAAGACAGAATGTCATAACAGTATATCTGAATATGCAAAAATACAGACTGTACTATTTATCTGAAAAACATATAAACCCAAAAAATTATAAAGTCCAGGGCAAAATGATAACCGCACCAAAGTAGTTATTATTTTTATTAAAACAGATATTACAGACTTAAAACCGAAGGCTGCAATATGCTTCGCCAAAACAAGAATTTACACACAAGGCTCAGTTGCTGAGAGATGAATTACAAAGACAAACCTGATCCAAGACCAGTATAGAGGTAAACTGCCTGCTGTTGAATATTGCTTTTTCACTTGCTCATTCAACTGACACCACCACCACCACCCCCACACAAATACCACCTTTCCAGCTCGCAGAGTGCACTCTATTCTAAGCCAGCTAAAAAAACCTATATGTGCACCCACAGCCAATCTGGCACAGACACATAGGGCTACTACACAACACAAATTAAGTAATCTGTTTAGCCTAAATCCAAGTGTGTTAAATACATTACAAGGTCTATTTCATTTGCGTGGCCAGATCCTATTAGAACACCTTGTAGCCTGTGACTACGCCACCTTGTAGCCTGTGTCTACGCCAGACATTTATGTGGACCGTCCCTGTGTAAAGAGCTCTTTGAAGCTGTATGTTGCCTCAGTGGGTAAACATGTTATGCACAAGCCATTCCATTTATTTCTGCTCTGCATCATGTGAGGCGGCAGCACAGAAGTAGCTTCAGACACATTTTTCTGTGACAATGTTGCCAAAGAGTGTGTGTGGACACCCACATGAAAGAGAGAGGTTGCTAATGCCGGCGCACAGTCTAACCCAAACAACGAGCTGGGTGTTTTTGGTGAGAGAAAGTCAGATAGTGCAGTTATTCCATTCCACATCTCTATTCAAAATTTTACTGCATTAAAGAACTTCAAATAAAAAAAGGAAATCTATATACATGCTAATATTCTATACATATGTACAATGTCATATATAAACTGAAGTACTACGAATTGAATTAAATATATATTAAAAAAATCAGTGCAAAAAGTCCAAATATCAAATCAAAAGAGCTGCCATTTAGTCCTGAAGGGTCTGTGTCAAGCACAGTTGAGTGATTTCCCAGCTTAAACACACCTGGTTCAACTAACCGGTAGAGTAGAGGACCTACTAAACGGTGCTTAACACCAGCCCTCCAGGTTCAGAGTAGTACAGTCCTGTACAACATCATTAAATGCTGCCTTAAGTTTTAAGCAGGGAAGCTTAACCAATCACAGAGCTCATTAACTGGCAGTTTGACCATTTATAGTTTATTTTTATATGTGCGTTTTGTACTCCCTAAAATCTGGAGCCATTCTCTCTAGTCTCGTCTCACTGTTTACATGTATACGGCTGAGATGCTTTTGCTTTCACTACATTCAGTGTTTCAAAAGAGTTTCAAGCAAAAAAAGGCATGTTCTAGTTTTATAGAGTCAAAGTTTTCAAGAATAATACATTTTAAATCATTTTAATACTAATAAATGATATCTCCAAATTGCTCAGTCCTACTGTGAAGAAACCTGCATACACTCAAAGGCACACTCAGACTACACCAAGGCCCAAGAAAACAAAGTTAGAGATTAGCGACAGTCTATTAAAAAGTATTAGTTAATGTATAGTGGAAGCAAGCTGTGTGTGTGTGTGTGGGGGGGGGGGGTCAATTGGATCAGCAGCATGGCTGTGTGTGGAACTGACAATGGGCATCAGCATGCCTGAAAGAGCTCACCACAGAGGCCAGGAGGGGAGCAGACCAGTGTGGACAGGAGCAGAGGAGAAGGCAGATACAGGCAGAACACGATGCACATAAACAACACAGGCCTTAAAGCCTAAAATGTACAGACTGACATCTGACTAATATGCATATACTACAGCCAAAAATTTGTGAATAGACAAATACAATAATACACACTCATAAGCCCATTCAAAAACACCCTGGGCACAGATTCAGGGAAACAAACAACAACTTGAAAATGGCATACTGATACTGGGTCAACACAGCAGCAAACAAGTGTGAATTATGTTCATTTATTTTCCTCTTGGATATCTGATATACTGCTTTTCGGGCTGTTATTTTGATGTAAATTTGTTTTTTCTTCTTGTGCGGTAGTGCTTGTGTCTGTGTGTTTTTGTCTGAAATAAATCTATAATGAACACACACATTGTGTAATGTCACGTTGTCAGCCGCATATTTCTTCCTGCGAGGTGAGTAGTTTGAACATGATAGCCAACTTTTAAAAGCCTATCTTAAGGGGACTACTTCAGTTAAATGCAATCTGAAAAGTAATGGTTTTTAAAGACAAAATATCATATTGACATTGTTGACATTCAAGGTTTCAAGTTTGGGATCAGAAGAGTAAAAGTTGTTTTGTGCCATCACTACTATGACTACAACCAATCACTTTAAGTGCAGCTGCCATAAACAGTGGCTGGGCCTCTACAAGGAGCAGTAAATACTTGTGACATTAACCCTGGACCACTCATTGGATTCTTGCTGAAGCAGCATCTAGGGTGGAACTGGGGCCAATAGAACTGTCAGAGCAGCAGTAAATACATCTAATTAAAAGCCTCAGAAATCAATGGCCAGTTTCCGATTCAGCATACAGGCCACTGCCAGTCAAGTGCCCCACGCCAGAGAGGACTGACGTACACAAGAGCGACGGAAGTGGAGAATTTTATTGGGTTCTTTACCATGTCCCCGCCGAAGGATTGCGGGTCACTGCCGCCGGCTTTCAGTTGTAATTTTTCCACTCCTCCAATATGGACTGTGGCTGTGACAAAAAAAAAAAAAATAATTCAGTAAGAAACAGAAAAGCCTAAAAGCACACTGTTAAGCAAAATGGAAACAGTATGTGTTTATTTCCTGAAATAAAAAAGAATTCCTCACAAGACCATTTAGTCACATGCACTTACTGTACCTGGTTCTTAACAAAACTGATGGTGCTGCTAGACCCTTCCGTGTTGAATGTCCCAGTCAGAGTTATGGCATTGAATTCTGTGGAGGCAAGAAGGAGCCATGTGAAAATGCATAAAATTATATCAGTTCCAAATTTCAACAAAATCTCCAGAAAATACAGTCTCTCTGATAGTGAGGGTAAACACTGAAAGGCACAGGCCTAGGAAACATTAATAATGTGCCCAAATGTGCACATTACTGGATGTAAACCACTGAACTAATGCCAGCAGGAGATACAGGCCACAGTGTGCACACCTTCCTCAGCTCTGCCATGGTTTACAGCACTGCTCTGTTCTGTGGAAAATTTGGAGTGATAATTTTGGGCTAATATGCAAATGCCAAGCAGCTTTAAAAACAAATTAAATATTTGCATTTACGGCATCCCTGAGCAACATATTCCATCTGAAGAACCTAAACATGCATCATTACCAAGAAAAAATAACTTTGGAACAAAAATTCAAAGTAACACACAGAACTGACAGATTAAACGCAATAGCTGCTTCCCTTTTACTTTCAATAAAGGACTTCATTTAATTCATATTATTTCAACAGAAAGTTGATATCCTATTTAGGAACATAACATGTCAGTCTGGCAAATTATTGACTAAATTATGTTGTTTATACTTTGACTTTTGGATATAAAATATACTGAAAACAAACACTCTATTGAAAAAAATCATCAAGTCATCTTATTTATTTTATCTCCGGGATGAGACATAAATCTCAAACAAACAAGGCCCGGGTCAGTTTTGTGACTCTACAGACAGATTACATGGTCAAACGTTAAGTCTAGTCCTGGACTGTATTTTGTTTTTCAACAGAGAATCTTAGTTCAGAGTAATGTGCAGTCTAGGGCTAGGCTTAAGCCATGTCTGGAAACTTGTTATAAAGATCTGTAAATAAGAAATCTGTGTGGAGCAAACACACTGTGGATGTCTTTCACTAAACAACATGTCTTGAGAGAGGCGTTTCTCCACCCAGAGGGCTTCTTTCAGCCCTGTGGGTCTCCTGAGAATCATATGGTATGAGCTCACAGACAAGGGCAGCCCAGTGCCCAACCAAAAAACCCCAGTTAGTGCACAGCTCCTTTAGCGGATCTGGCAACGACTGATAAAACTTATCTGACCTCCACATACACTAATGTTTACCCCAGAAAGCAGTAGACATATTGCTTCTTCTTGGTACTGTAAGTTTTTACAGATCACTGCAAACAAAGCAATTCTGCAGTGTTTAACTCAAGACAAACACATCAAAATAAACCAAAACCAACTACATTAACCCTCATATTATATATATATATATATATATCTGATAAGAAAAACACATTGAGTCCATCCTGGCAAAAGCCCTAATATACAGTTACAAGTGAAAGAAATCCCTTGTCAAGCAGGGCAAGTCCTATGTCAACGCAAGGCATTCACAAAACACTGCAGCACTGTCCTGTGTGACAAATGTGCACCTTTTCTCCAATTCTCCACTTACATTTAGGTCAGTGCCTCTGACTGTGGGCAAGTGTAAGAATCAGTCAGTCTCTCTCAGGTGTCACTCTCAGAGTGACACAAGAGACCCTGCTTCTTTGTTCGCTCTGATTTCCTGCCTCATCTGTGTGAGCACAAATTCCACTACATTTCTTTTATTTATATTTGATCAAAGCACAAAACACACAGAGCAACACAGTATAGACCCCAACCAGTCAGAGTGATAAGCTATTCAGTGCAAGTTTGTATCCTTCACAGCAAACAACAGAGGCAAACATCTACTTCCATTCAATGCTACCGGGAACGACGAGATAAAAAGAAAGGAATGTCATAGATTTATGATAGAAAAGCTTAGCAATCAATTGCAATCTTCCGTACTGGAATCCTAAGAAAATACCTCTGACAGTTACTTAGACGTGAAACCTGAATGTTTTCCAGTATTCATACAACGTTACTATCCTTTTTTATAACAAACAAGACCTAAAAACACATCAGCTGTAAATCCTACCTCATTTAGTCGTCTGAGGCTACAGCACTCTAGCTGTTATGTAGCTCGTCACTCTGTTAGGCAGCTCACTGCTGTCTTTTGATTCATTACTCCCCTCATGGCTGGTTGTCAAGTACGCAGTCATGTAGTAGTCAAAGTCACTTCTTAACAGCTACAGGTTTTACCAAACGATCTTTATCAGCTATGTCTGTAGATCTGTCTATTTCTGAAAGCTGTTTAACTAGTTACCTTAGTGGACTTGTCACTGTACCAGTCAGATCAATTCTAAAGGGGTGGCGTTACGTTAAAGCAGCAAAAGCAAACGCTAATGAGGGTAAAGGGCAAAGAATCGAAAGCAAAACCTGCACGACGTAGTTCTCTATCTGGAATTTGTCAAATGCATCTAATACGCAAGTTTTAAGCTAGTTTGGGACGGAAGTGGCTGCCTCAATCCCAGGGCTAGCGCACAAGCTAACGTTAGTTTGATGACTTGTCTACGTTTCAAGAAACCATTGATGTATTTCAAACAAGTACACAAGTCGTGCGGTGCATTTCTGGCAACAGTGAAACCAAAATCACTCAAAATATCTGAGAGAGCTGAAAACCCCTTACTACACCGAGGCCCTCTGTGGTGTGGCTAGGCTAGGCTAGTCTGTGTTTTTGTTGTTGTTATGAGAGAGAAGGAGGGCGGACCCCCCGCGTCAAGGCCTCGGCCGACAAAAGCACCTACCACAAACACAGGAGACAGCCTGCGCAACAACCTCAGGGAAAGCTCCGAAGCAGAACCTCCCAGCACTTTTTCCCGAGACCCGCTACACAAAACCAGCGACGAAAAAGTGGAGAATTCTCGCCTCGAATCCATGTGCGGTTCCTCACAGCCCGTCCCTCAGCAGAGCACCACCGCCATCGCCTGCCTCGGCCGGTGACGTCACCGCGCACCATCTCTGTCCTGCGTGGGCACGTACAAATTGTAAACACGGAGCGTTTTTAGCTTTAGCGCCTAAAAACGATTTAATACAAAATTGCTCAATAAAACAAAACTCAGGTTGGTCTCTAGTTCGAACTTAATGCTTCGATGTAGATATAAATTATGAGAGACAGGGTTGGGTTTATTCATTTTCGATAAGGAGATGACTGTGTGAGTATGTGTTTACATGTTTAAGTACACTATGTAGACTAAAGTTTTGGGAAGCCTGAGCATTACACCAACAGGGACTTTAATGGCGTTGCATTCAAATAACCAAAGGAAAATTCTGTTTTACAAAATATTACTAAATAAACAAAAATGAGGTTGGTTTCCTCTTCGAACTTAATGCTCGTTTTAAGTGGCATTTGACAGACGCCGTTATCCAGAACGACTTGCAGTCATTAGTTACACGGACAGTCCCCTGGCCTGGAGCAACTGTGGGTTTAGTGCTCAAGGACACAATGGTAGAAAGTGGGAGTTTGAACCTGCAATTTTGTCGTCATGGGGTTCCCAAGCAAGTGTTTGACCCACTAGGCTACTACCGTTTATGCTCTTATGGAGATATACATTGGCTTTATGTAAAACAGGTGTGGGTTTATTCCATTGTATTCATTTTCTATCAGGAGATGATTGTGTACGCTTGTGTATGTTTTATGTGTAGGTACACAATATGGAAAAAAGTATTGGGACGCTGACAATCACACCAACAGGGACTTTTTTTAAGTCTATGTATTTTAATCTAATGTCATGAAAGTAATGACATTACATTCAAATACATAGACTTAAAAAATCTATTTTACAAAAAATTACTGAATGGTTTTGTTCTTTTCTATTTTCTTCTGCAATGTAGATATCGATTGGGCCTGTTTATTCTGAGCAAAGAGCCAACATTTGTGTACTAAAGTTTAAACTACATTAATTTAACTAACTTTTTTGTATGGTTCTGTTTTAGAAGAGGGTCTGTTTCCCCCGAGAAAGGTGCCAGCACTGTTACACTAAAGTTTAAATGTTTTAATTAACTGTATTTTCTATTAGATGTTGAATGTGTATGTACATACATATGAATGTGAGTGTATATATATGTATTTATATGTATATAGGTGTTGGTACACTATGTGAACAAAAGTATTGGGACGCCTGGGCAGTACACCAACAGGGGCTATAATGACATTGCATTCAAATACATGGACTTTAATATGGAGTTGGTCCCCCTTTTGCATCTATAACAGCTTCCACTCTTTTTGGAAGGCTTTCCACAAGATTTAGGAGTTTCTGTGGAATTTTTTGCCCTTTCATTCTGCAGAGCATTTATGATGTCAGGCACTGATGCTGGACGAGAAGATCTGGCTCGCTGTGTCTATTCCAGTTTATCCCAAAGGTGTTGGATGGGGTTGAGGTGAGGGCTCTGTTCAGGCCAGTCAAGTTCTTCCACACTGAACTCATCCAGCCATGTCTTTATGGAGCTTGCTTTGTGCACTGGGACACAGTCCTGCTGGAATAGAAAACATTCTTCCCCAAACTGTGTCCACAAAGTTGGAAGCATGGCATTGTCCCAAACGTCCTGGTATGCTGAGATTATCCTGCACAGGAAGTAAGGGGCCACCTGAATTCAATCATAAAAATATCATAAATAATACTTTTGTCTATATAGCGTACTAGGTTGGAACAGCCTTAAATTTGGCTGAATTTGAGGCGTTCGGGAGCAAAAAGAGCCATGTCTTCTTTGAGAGCTGAGGCAAATGATCCGGATCATCATAAAAGAGCTGAATTTCCCATCACTATTACCATCAGATCAAAACTGTCACAAAGGGGAAAAATTCAGTCATGTTTCCTGTGGTTCACACTGGCAAAGTGTAGTTAAATTTTGCTTGTTTTATGTGACAAATTTCACCTCTCTTCTTTTTGTTACAGTTACAACACCATGTTACTCTGGTCATAGATTAAAACCTACTTAAAAAAGGTTAAATATACAGTTAAGGAAATCATCAGTGTCCTAAAACTATTGAGATTTTACACATTTTGTGTATTTTATAATTTTCTGGAATAAATTGATGCCAATGATCTCAGAATCACCACTTGCTGGCTAAGATTGCAGTTTGCAGATGTATAACCTGAAACTAATTCTCTAAGGTCGCGTCTCATTCTGTGGTTGGTGTCATGCCCATATTCCGAACCCTATGCCTAATCTGTTTTTTTTTCTATAATAAAAATAAATGGTGTCTTTGAAACATCATTGGTGACTTTCCAAAACTGATACGGTTTGTCCTGTGTGCATTTTCTCAATGTCACTGAATATACAAAACGACACAATGCTATGGGCAAACTACCCATGAAATGATTTTTACTGAAGGCTCTGTTCTATAACAAAACTCAAACTGGACTCGTAAAGCAACCTAACTATCACATTTGACAGAGTTTCCTGGATGTGTTGTTATTTGATGAGACTGTCAATTCAGTGTGCAGCAGTGTTGGGTTGCATGGAGCAATACTCAGATTTCAACCCTGCAAAGATGATCTGACTGTATTTAGAGAAAAAAATGTATTTTATGTAACTATGGGATTGGGACATTTTTGTATGGCATGGCATCTCCATGGATATCATAAAGACCACAGCCCTCTATAAAGGAGATATTTGGAAGACAGAGAGAAAGAGGGAGATAGATACGTTTAGCTCGGTAGGAGAAAAACACACACGACATGAAGGGTTTTATACAATAATGTACTGTATTCAATGATGGCTTGATACATATGATTAAAAGACACATGACATTTTCTTGCCCTCTCTTCAAAATCAAAGCTTAAGTGCTCTGCCCATTAATGTGATGTGAGATGAGTGCCCAAAAAATGTGTAAAATGTCACAAGAAAGAAGAGGTGGAGGGTTGGGGTGGGGGTGTCTCTTACAGGTGTGCACCGCCTTCTCTTTGCTGCTCAAGGGAGGAACAACCAAACACTTAAGTACAACCCGCTGCATTAGACTGTCAGACTCAGATTTCCAGTCAACATTTGTGAAATGAGACCTCTTACTTACGGTAAGCTGCCTGGGCTTTACCGTGGCCAGTGTGCACAAGGGCTTTGAGATACGGTGGTTCACGATACACCTAAGCACCAAAGTAAGAGTATGTTATAGCTGAAATCTTTCCGAGGTAAAGACCCATCAGTCTGTGCGTAACATAATTTTTATGCCCTTTGTGTTGCGTCACCACAGTGTCCAGGGACGTAGTTCTCCGACCTCGGGAGCGCAAGTGCCGATTTGGGGAGATAAAAGACAATGTACAATTTCTTTACAAAGAAAACCTAATAAAAGTGCATGCAAAAAAAGAATCCAATTTAAAGGCATAAAGAGAGAGAATAATCAAAATAGATCTCAGAATCGTAGGAAAAGTTAATCTCATTCAGGTGATGGCGTGTTTGTTGCTGCTATAAATCATCTCTGTTTTGGACAACAATGCAGGGAGAGTAAGTGGGCAGTTGCAGTGTTTCAGGTACACGAGTGGCCTTATCGCTGAAAAAAAAGGTTTAAGTTTTAGGCTTTTCCAAAGAAAAGGTATTTCTTTTTGGGCCGCACACTATTAGATATGGTCAAGATACCTCCGGAATTCAACATAGACCAAAATAAGATGGAAAGTAAGATTAAACAGAAGCACCACTAATTTGTCATTGTCCTGATTTTAGCTTTCAGCACCTCATCTTCAGCTAACATTCATGCTCCAGGTCGCTCTGAGTTTTCCACGAATGCCGTTATGTTAGGCTGAGAATGGAATCTCTAGGAAAAAAGAGGCAAAACAAACAAATAGTGGTCGCGAACAGTTGAAGCTGACCAGTGATGTGACCTGACAGGTTCTTGTAAAGCTTGTAAAGAAGCAAGACTACCCTGAGAGAAGTTCCTAGGACATGGGCAAGCTTGCCAGACAAGGTCTGACTCAGTGTGTTTGGTTAATATAACTGTACACTCTATTTAAATATATCAGCACGCTAGTGTCGAGAACCCCTAGTATTTCTCGGTAAATGTGTAATATTTATATATCTATACATGTGTTTATAATTCCAATCCTCAGTACTAGTTAGACATGTGCAAGTGTTTACTACCGACTTCGACAATACATCAAGGCAAAGACTTTGTGGAACACTAAAGTTAGAATAATTTCCATATTCAAAACGTTTTCTTGACTCTTCAACTTTTTTCAACTGTAAGTGCTGTAAGTAGTTCTCATACGAGGTATTGAAGACCTATACATATTGAGAGAGTATTTTAAAAAAAAGGTAACCCAGTAGGAAAACCACATGTGTCATTGCCAAAATAAATAAATAAAAAATAGACAGCATTTCAATAACCAGCAGCAGAACACCCCAAAACACCAGGCCTAGATCCATCAGATGCTAAAAAATGGTTGAGGTGCTTAGTTTTTTTTTTTAAATTTGGCTTCTCATTCACCAGCTTCTAATCTGAATTTCTTGCTCCACCTTTATTGGTTCAGGAGTTACATGAACTGCAGCTCTGTTAGTGCTGTAAGTAGTGCAGCAGCTCCATTGACGACTGTGACATTTTAGGTGGAATGGAAAGTTAAAAATAAGAAGCTGACAAACCGGGAGCTTTGGGCTGTTACGTGTGCACAGGACTTAAAGTCTTAAAACATGTTACTATTAGTTGAATCAAGCCTCCCACAACCATGTGACATGTTAACAGTCTTTCAAAAGTCTCCAGCTTTGCCGGGTGCCAACATTTCACCATGTAAGTCTTGTCTTGTTTTCCCTATAATGTTTCTGAACTTTTTTTTTTTTTTAAAGCAGCGAAACAAAACCTGGCCACTCCTGCGAAGAAGAGAAGCTGGAATGAATAAATGCTGTTGAGTGAAGTGGTAAAGGAGTAATGACAAACGCATTGAGGTGAATAAATCAGTGAAGGCTAAAGCAGAGTGTGGGTGGTGTGAACTGGTCGCTGTGAAACACTGTAGGTGAGCAGTTTTGAAACAGTCAGCTGCGCCTGTCGTAATTCTTGGTCCCCCAGGACAGGTCATCATGAGGATGCTCACTGCAGTGACAGCCACGACCTTACTGACCTCTCTCACACACGCAGTCAGTGAGAATCATTGCTGTCATATCAAAACGTGTAACATTGTTTATATATTATTACCATTACCCTTTATTATAATATTATTCATTTCTGGAATTAACATTTTGGTGGCAGTGGATGTATGTTAACCCCCGTTCATCTTCACAACATTACACGATTACAGATATGGAGCGAACCATTACTAAACTTGTGTAATAAATAAAAATGACGAATATAAATGATAAGTATGACAGAGTCGTAAATGATTCAGGTGAATATAAAATTGACCAGTATAATAATTAAAGAGGTATTCCACCATTAATTCAATCATTAAGATGTGACCAAGTAAACAGGCATTCATGGTGGTTTGAAGTGAAATGGAATATAAGAGAGAAACCCATTCTGATGTTTTTATAATAGTGCTGACTGGAACCAGACATCCTACAACACAAATATAATACACATTTTAAATGTTTATATTTAATATTGATGATGGCAAAATAGTGATGAATCTCTCGGCATGAACCTCGCGACATTTTTTTTTTTTACCTAAATAAAATGTCTCAGGCTACATGTTTATAGCAATTTCATCTAACATCTTTCTGTGATTTAGATGTTACAGACACTCAATATAGTCTCTTCTGTAGCAGAGTAGTTTTGGTATTTCACACCGCAACTCTTGGAATGACTCTCCATCTTAGGGATTAAGCATCTTAAGCAACTATTGCATTTTGAAAAAAATAGGTGGAAGTCAAACATTTCAGATTATTACTATTTAATCTATTCATAAATATGATGGTCTTGTTGTTAAAATGCTTGAAATTGGAACTAAAATATTTAAAAGCACCAAACAGTTTGGAGAAATAGTGGTACAAAGCGATAGTACACTTTGTGTGGTGTAGTTTATTTACCACGCTTTATAAGCTTCAGCTCCTCAGTTGTGAACATTTCATTAAGATTGGAGCAGCTCAAAAGGTCTTGAACACAAACTACTAGCATTAATATACATTAAAGTTGAGAATGTTTTGTTATGACAGCAATGATGTTGAAGAAGGCATTTAGGTCAGAAGGTGGAGCTGCTGCCCATCTGTGTGATGGTGCATATTAGAGGGCCAGACAGCGGGGGTCTGGGGGGTCCCATAAGGACTGTGTGGATTGAGTGTTTACTGAAAAAAGCTGGATTCAGACACCTCAACAACAACAAAAGAGGAAAAAAATGAACTAATGGTTGAAACCCTGCATGCTAACAGTTCCCAGTTGATTATTCTATTCCATCAGTTTCTCTCAAAATGGTCTTTGAGGCTTGTTTCAAGCTTATATTACACGGTGACTGGATTCAATCTTATTTGGGACAAAAGACTCTGAATCACAGGGATCAGATCTCCGGTTCGAAACCGTGACGTTGAGGTAAGCAGCCTTGCCTTGGCCTATGTCTGCGCGATCAGTGCATCAGAGGGAGAGTGAGGTAAACACAAAATAAAAGAAATTAAAGACAAGTACATTGCTCTACAAGTGGCAAATGGCTCACTCACTTCCAGGTGCACAAAAGGCCCTATTGTAAACCTCAAATAATCCTTAAAGGAAAAACAACAAGTTCACTGAAAAGATTCTATCGTTAAACTTTTTTTCTTTTTTTTTCTTTTTTTTTTACAATTCCTTTTTTCTTACTTTTTGCTGAATTTTCCAACGTTTTCACTTTTTTAGCGCTCAAGTATATCACAGGTTACTAACTATAGAGGATAAGAGGGTAAGTTGAGTACCATGCTACATCTTGTTCGGAGAAGGCTATTGCAGACAATTTCTACAGCACGTACAACCACACATTATACGCTTGTGTAACAAATGTTCCAAAACATGTCACCAAGAAACTAAGTACATACGCATTGTTCACTATTTAGAGTCTTTAAGGACTATCCCTCAGTCAGTATGAAGTTCTCATGTTATTTGACTTTAACTGTCCCGTCTTACAGACAAAATCTGAAAAATTGCTATTCAAAAAGTAGCAAATTTGGTCAGTGTCTCTTTTTTTTTAATAAGTAGTGCTTTTTGATGGCTTAAGACAGAGGTCTCATTTGAAATAATCTCACCCAGTGGCAATCTACAGGACTTCAGTGTGCATTTCATGACACCATAGCTGCAAAGTCTTCATGTCAAAGAGTATTTCTCTCCTTCATTGTTTAAAACAACAGCTAGTGCTGTAACATAGAATTTAAAGTAAGATCCTTTTATCAAAATACCTAAAACACGTTTATAAATATTTGTTTTCTTTCTTAAAAGTCTTTGACGGGGAGATTTGGGTTTTTTGTCTGCGATTTGGAGGGTATTACTCCTTTTTAAAATTTTTTAAATCTCTGTCCCTTGTGAGGCCAACCAGACAGGCAAATGTGGAGCCAAGCTCCAACGTTTAGGAGACAGAACCTCCTGGAGAGCCTTTTCCAGAAAAAAAGTTCTCTTACAGAGACTTCAGTGTCTGGGACAAGAGCTAGTAGCTTGAAGTTAAAACTCCCACTCCAGGGTCTCCTCGCGGTTGGCGGCTCGTTCCAGGCGGTGGATGATGTTGTTCAGGTTGGCCATCTTCTCGTTGCGCCTCTGAGTGCTCTTGCTGAGTTTGGGGTTGTGCAGAGACTGGTGGTTGTCCAGGCCATAGCTGGGGCCAGACGAGGGCTCGTGGTTGGAGTTAGTGCTTGTTGGGGGTGGGTTGGGTGGCGATGGAGAGATGGGGGCAGAAGAGGACGGGACAGGGGAGACAGACATCATGAGGCCGGGTGAGGAAGCTGCGGACGGGGAGTTGAGGGACACTTCTAGGCTGCCGCGGCAGGGCTCCGACGAGGCCTTAAAGCTGACTGGATCCACCGGCGACTTATCCAGGTCTTCGCCTTCGCAGGTGGCCACACTGTTTCTCTGGACACCCTCTGAGGACAGAGGTCCGGGATGAAGACCCTGGACCTGGCTGCTTCCTGCTTCATCCTCCCTGAGGCCCTGGGGACAGTGTGGGGACAGTGCTGGGTCCCTGTAACCAGACACCTGCTCCTCTCTCTCAGTCTTCAGCTGGGGGAACTGGATTCCCAAGGAGGAGCATTTAGCCGGCCTGACACGGAGCTCCTCCGCTTCCTCCAGCTCACCTGCCTCCTGTTTAATGGCCAAAGGTCTTTGCCCATTGCTGAGAGGACGGCTAAAACTCCCCGGAGTTTGTTTTCTTTCGTCAACATCAGAGATGGGACTGCGGACCACCGATGGAGAGTAGTTATGAGGCTCTGCGTCCGTGTCGTTGTCCTGGGGACCCTCCATGAGGACCTCCCGCCGCATCCGTGACCTGCTTATAAGTGAACAATCGAGACAACATACAAAGTCAAGAATACAATAGAATTACTAGAGAGAATGTCTTACGCCTTGAGCAAAGAACAATTCTCTGGTATAGCCTAGGGCAAGAGCAGCCAACTCAGGTCCTGGAGGGCCTGTCTTCTATTTCTGTTCACTCATGTACAACTAATTAAACAAATCTGTTATTTGCCAGGTTTTGCGAGTGTGTTTGAGGAGGAGAATGAATGTGCTTAACACTGGCCTGGGTAACAGGAGCAATGTGATGTCTGGGATCTTTTCACTGTTCCATGTTCATTTGTACTGCTTTAAGTGCCCACAAGGTGGAGCAAGGCTTCCATCAAAGATTCTGAGAAGTTGTACAGGACAGTGGTTCCCAATCCCGGTCCTGGGCACATTTTAGTTTTTTCCCCCTCATCTAGCACACCTGATTTAGCCCATTAAGTAATTAACACACCCCTTATGTGCTAGATCTGGTGAGTTGAGCAGAGGCAACACAAAGTATGCAGAACATCTGGCTCTCCTTACTGGGACTAACCCAGCTCCTACATTTCTACACATAAATGGTCTGAACAAGGTTTATTTATGAGTTTTGGAATAGGAAGACCTCTTTCTTCTGAACCAACAAGTAACAAATTCTGGGAAATCACAGTCTGCTTCTGACCTGTAGTTGTGGAACCAGTTGATGACTGTGTTGGTTTTGAGGTTGAGCTGGGTGGCCAGCATCTCGATGGTGTGCTGAGAGGGGTAGGGCTCTTGAAGATAAGCTCTTCTCAGAGCCTCCTTCTCTTCAGCGGCCAGAACCACTCTGGGCTTCTTGGCCTGGTTAAAAGGGCACAACTCCATGGGTGCCAGGCTTGGGCTGATACAGTCGGACCGGGCACCAGGAGAATCGCTGTCAGAGCCTGGACTCAAAAGGCCATACCGGCGCTTCAGGTAGGCTACAGGAGATGAACACAGAAACAAGAAGTCTTGTTTAAATTGTAAGTCACAGCCTGTCAAAGCAATAAACAATCAACTTACAGTTTCTCCTTTACTTAAATGTAGTCGCCCACATTACTTTTTTAGCTACATTAGCTTTGTAACTGAAGCACAAAATCTATTTTATTGCACTCTTAACTATTACTTTAAGAGCATACTGGCTGATACAGTAAGGGTTCATTTTCTGGTCCCTGAGGTAGACCTGACATAAAAATACCCTCAAGGACTCACAATCGAACACCAAGGTGTACCAGTGTACCTTTTCTTAGCTGAAAAAGGTCTAAGTGCTCATGCCTAAGGGCACAGTGACTGTAATTTATAGGGCACTCCATCAGGGACAAGCACCGACCTTTAAAAGTATGATTCTGTGCTTTTCTTTTGAGTTTCTAAAGTAGTAGCTTCTATGAAGTAACCCAGTTCCAGTATTTACATAATAAGAGCTGACCCATATTAAATACACACAGAATTAAAATAAGTAACATGCTCTTTGTTTACCTTTTTTCTCCATTTTTTTCATGTCTCTCAACTTGTCCACGTTGTGTGGGTCATTGAGCCACAACTGCATACGGACAAACGGCTCTCTGCCTTTCAGACTCAGCTTGTGCCACGGCTTGGGCCTGGACAGCAGGTCTGAGACTGAGCCCTGGGTCAGGCCTAGAATACTCTCACCAAACAGACGCTGACCTAAAATCACACACATACACACAGTGACCGTTACTGATACAGTCTTACAGAATTTTCTCACAGACCTTAAAAGAAAGTTCTAGACTTCCCAATATTTATCTAAGCATCATATTGAACATCGACCTAAACTAGTTCAATAACTGAGATGCCGATTTTGCACTAAACCAAGCAAAAACTTCTGAGCTCACCCAGGTTGTTGTCTGTCAGCACCTCTTTGACTCTTTTGGTGATGGCGTACGTGTCTAGCTCTGGGGACATAGCCACCAGTTCTTGGATGCCCATTGGGGTGTGAGGCTGCTGCATGGTCTGAATGCCTGGGGTGGACTTTCCTCCATGTGGTTCCACATGCTGGGGATGCTGGTTCTCCTTGCTGCTCTCTAGTGCAAGGCTGACCGGCTCTAGAGGCAAACTGGGGTGGTTCTCCTCAGGGCTTGGGGGAGGGGATGGTGATGAGCGCGCTGTCACTGGGCTTTTATCTGAGGATAGAGAGGTTTAGTTTTGCAATTGATTTCACACACTACTTTGAATGTTATAATAATTCTAATTCAAAGTTGTTACAATAATAATTATAAATCCCAGTTTTTATTTTCTGTCAAAGCACTTAACATGTGGATACAGAGACCTCTAAAACATCCAATATAGCATTTTACCTATGATTCATACAAAACAATGACAACATTTCCACAAAACCATAACAGACAAAAGTTAAACTTGTATCCCTCTCAGTAAGAGGATTAATGAGGAGTGGAACTCACCCTGGCTGTGGCTGTTGTTGGCCTGCTGGCTAAGACCATGGCCTAGCTGGTCCAGAAGCCACAGCTGCATACGGATGAAGGGCTCCCTTCCTTTCTGCGTAAGCTTGCTCCAGGGTTTAGGTCTGGACAGCATGTCGCTCACACTGCCCTGGGAAAGGCCCAGCACCTGCAAGAACCAGGCAGATACATTTAGACTTTAAGACAGGGGTCTCAAACCTGTCCAGAAAGGTGTGGGTGCAGGTTTTCATTCCCACCAAGAAGAAACCAGACCTGAGTAACTGAAAACCAAGACCAACTGATTACAGAGGTGGGATCAGGTGTGCCTCCTGCTTGGTTGGAATGAAAACCTGCACCCACAGCGGCGCTTTCTGGACAGGTTTGAGACTCCTGCTTTAAGACATACAAAGAGCTTTCACTGATTATATCCAGGTACAAAATGTTTTGCAGCAGATTGCTAAGTAGAAAGACGTAAGAAGTTTAAAAAATGTGGAAATAAGTGCAATCAATTTGTAGTGAAGCCACCAGTCAACCACTAGAGGACAGCAACATACAAATTAGAAGGATTGCTAAGTAAAAAACACAAATGCAAAAACAACAGAAGACAGAACTCCGCAACTGTATCAACTTTTTACAAAGTTTCAAGCAAGGCACTTAATTTGCATGTAACCACTATTTTATGCTGCATTTATACTGTGAATGTTAGTTGGGCCTGGGACTAACATCTAAATAACAGATGTTATACTTCTAATATACATATATTAGAAGAAGACAAATGACTGTTTTGCTCTTGAATGTCTATCAGCTAGAGCCTCACAGCCAGGTCCACACCAATTACACTGCAGTAACAAAAATGTGCATTAAAACAACACAAAACACTGAATTATACTTATTATAGTGACCCACCTTCTCTCCAAAGATTCTCTGACAGATACCATTCTTGGCCAGCTTCTCCTTCACCTGCCGGGTCAGCTCGATGGTGTCCACCTCGCGGTACATGTACATCTCGTACTGCTCTGGGGTCAGGGGCGGTACTGTTGGCTTGAGGGTGCGTGGGATGTAAGAAGGGTAGTAGCCCATCCTTGCTCCTCCAGAGGGGGGCTCCCCACTCACAGTAAGCTCTGGTTCCACCTTTACTTCCAGCGGGCGCCCCAGGAGGGGCTCGTCCTCGGCAGCCTCCTCAGTTCCCGGCGTGCAGTCGCCGTTTTCGGCCCGTGGCCAGGCCCGAGGCACAGAGGAAGAGTGTCCCGTGGAGGAGGAAGAGGAAAGTGAGGGTGAAACAGAGCTGAATGGATGAGATGTGGTAACTGCGCCCATCATGACTGACCCCCGCTCGGCTGACCAGTGCTGGTCGAAATAGGTTCCAGCCTCTCCAATCTCGGACTTGACCTTACGGATGATGTTTTGGACAAAGGCGGCAGGGGAGAGTACACTTAGAGGGGTTTGGGGGCTGCCAATGGGATTGGCAACACACAGAGCCACAGGAACACCCTCCTCCTGTTTGATGTAGGCGGGCATGGAGCCGGTAAGGTTCTTGGACGCATCCTGTGGGCCCAAACGATCTCCAGCAGACGTCCGGCCACAGACCTCCATCTCCAACAGAGCCTGCTGCTGCGCCTGCATCTCTCGTCGGGCCTGCTCCAGGATGCTCTTAATGGTTTCATCCGAGTTACCAGCGCCACCGCTGCTGCTGCGGCCAGAGGATCCACTCAGAGAGGACTTACCATCTCCTACACAAAACACACAGAGAAGAATTATGGTCCAACTGACACAAACAATTTGTTACTGAGCTGACTGGTAAACTAGTAAGCTGGCCAGTAATAATATTATTATAATTGTGTAAAGTCAATTGTTAAACATGACCTTACTGTAGAAACAGCACAACTTGTATAGCCTTAAGTAATAATGCACAGTGACACAGAAACCAAACTAGTCTCAGCAGGTAAAATAATGCTTGGCAATGATAAGATCACATTAAAACAAAGTATTTTACCAGCAAAAAGAAACTTTTAAGTGATGCTAGGCCACTGTGCTAGAATGCACATTTTATTCATCAAAATGTACAAACATAAAATCTAGAGACATTTTTGTGAATTTCTTTAACCCAGTGAAAAAATGATTTGCTGGTTTATTACAGTGGTTCTCAGTTCTTCTACTGGAGCAGCCTTGTCCTGTATGACCATGGCACCAAAATCTAATAAATGGACAGCTCTAAGACAGCTGATCCAAAAGAGATCATTAACAAGATCATAGTTGCAATGGCAGTAATACAACTAAAAAAAGTATTTCCTTATTTTACTATTTTTCACACTTTAGAATAACAGTGAACACATAAAATGTATAAAATAACACAAACTGCTGATGACAAAAGCTCATATTTCTGTTTAATGATTTACCCATCCTTGGAATCAAAGTATTTAAACATAAGATTTTATATCAAATCGTTTTTGAGACTGAATCAATTGCGTACAGTTTTCAACTGCTGCTGCATTTTTTATTAACCACTAACGTCTCATTCTATTATATATGCACCAATTCCAAGGAAAGCGCATGCATAAACATATATAAAAAATACATAAGTATACACGACGCTGTGAAATATGGATTGTGAATGTCAAATAACTCTGGCCAAATGATTCAAGTATTTATTTTTAAATGTATTTCAAATCAGAGGAAATGCAGTCATGCTTTCATCAGCATTTTATTAGACGTCTCAGTATGCAAAGTGTAATCACGCTCTTTCTCCTGAGGTATAATCATAATTTCTGAGTACTATGTTCTGTAGTGGAAAAAATGCATTATTTTAAAGCAAAAATACCTTTAAAGTATACGTCATATCTATTATCTCACTTCCCGTCCTCCTACAGATAATACACATTTCAAAAAGTACACTTGCATAAGCTGTGCTAATTTTGAATCTGACCTATACTTTCTAAAAATACATGTGCTTATGATGTACTACTTTCGCCGACTATGCCTTAGTGGATATTAATTTTAATTTAAAAATGTACTTCAACCAAATATGAGTGCGTAGGACGTACTGAACCAAAGTCCGCTTGAGGATATAATGTATTATTTAATGTTTCGTAACGGGAGAGCATTGGGTAGATTAAAGGGACATTGTGATGTGGATTTTTTAAAGCTGAAATGATAAGAAAACTAACCGCTCGAAACCAAGTTGAATATTTTAAGTCTGCTCGTCCTAAGTTTTAACTTGCTGTATGAATGATTAATACACCACATTATAATCATCAGTGGAGAAGATAAATAACGGGGAATTACCATTTCCCAATAAATATCTTTACCCTGTTTCTTCTACAGATTTGTATTATCTTATTTTATTTGTTCACCTCTGGTAGCCTTTGGAACGGACTGCTTACGAGCTGACAACCTCTTTTTAATGGGAGAAATACATTTGAAGAAGAAGAAGATCCTTTTATTTGTCACATGCAGAGTCATTTGGGATATTATATTAACAAAAACAATGTATTTGTATAGAGTGTGTGAGCTCACACTAGTGTAAACAGTAGTTCAGTACTATTTTAACTTCTTCAGTACCTGTTTGTTAGGTTAGGTGTAGGTGCCTGGAATGTTGGTGGCCAGTTATAAAGCAGTACTGTCAGTATTTACTGACAGAGATTGAACTTAATGTTTGATTCTAAAGCATCTTCTGGCGAATTTAGTAGTGGACTGTGCAGTATGTGTCTAGAAAAGCGGCCCGTACCTCCTCGCTGGGACTGGATCTCTTTCTTTGCTTGTTCCAAAATGTTCTTGATGGCATCGTCTGACCCAGTTTCTGGAGTTCGGATGCGAGGAGTGATGCTCCCTGCCACAGAGGATAAGAGTAAGAAAGAAAGAGAAAGGGAGAGAGAGAGATGGAGAGAGAAAGAGAGGGAGAGAGAGTGTGAGAGAGAAAGACAGGGAGAGAGAGTTAGAGAGAGAAAGAGAGGGAGAGATAGAGTGAGAGAGAGGTGAGGTGAGTGGGATGGTTGATCAGAGAGGAGTTCCAAAGCTTTCCCTTTGACTGCTAGATCAATGGCAGCCTTTGAGAACTTGGCATCAAGTGAGGGTTTCAGTAACACGTGAAGGCTCCACTTTCAAAGCTGAGAAAAACCCGAGAAGAAAACAGAGTTGAAAGTATCACAACAAATAAGGAGGGGGGCGAGGAAGCACTGCAGCAACACTTGGGGTTTCAGGTGCTCTACTGGAGCTGACAGGAGCTTCGCACTGGAACAGCGAGACTGACAATACAGGAGCAGCAGAAACACAATGCGGTGAACAAATCTGCAAGTGGACAGATGGGCTGAGAAGTTTCCAGAACTTTGGCTACATGTACTTTGCAGGGTGTAAACTGGATATTTTTCCATTTTGTAGTCAGACGGCTGCAGCACCTTTTAACCACATTTTTATTATATGATAACAAATCAAATGAAGCAAATTTAAGCAATTTCCTCCAGGACCAGTAAAGTTTTCAGATTCCAATTCTGGCTCCAGATTGGTGGTAATGTAGATTTAGGAGCTGTGATTAATGCTTATAAAGTGATTTCTCACACCCAGAGTTGTTTATAATCTGTGAAGCAGTAAAGACTACTGTCACAACACATTTGCATCACTGTAAGTGGCTTCTTAAGGAGTTACATTTATACTGTATTGCTTTTCGTAGGTCAATTAAAAAAATATGCATTCAGTTGCTGCAAAAAAGAGCTGCAAAATACTAATATTTTTGCAGTCAATTAGTCAGAGGAATTAATCTACTAATAATCGATTAATCAGACTAAATGTGGCTGTAAGACCTATAACAATAATGATTGTAGGAAAACAATTTTATAAACATCTTGCTATCTGACTTTCATTCTAAAGTCTTTTTAAAAAACAGACGTAACCAAGTGAAGCAGTGGGCATCCAGGAACACAGCACCTGGGGAGCAGTGTGTGGGGACGGTACCTTACTCAGGGTACCTCAGAGGTGCTTAGCAGTCTTGGGAATCGAACCCACGACTTCCTGATTGCAGGGCAAACGCCCTAACCACTAGGCTACCAGCTGCCCCATAGCTCACACAGGTTACACATTTTAACACAGGACATAGAGCAGTCGTAAACAGGCCAGTCTGGTCTTTTTCATTTTAACAGGCCAGTCTGATGGCTTTTTTTACTTATTTAAACAAGCTGGGTGTGAACAGGTTTTCAAGACAACTTGATTTTTTCACGTGAAAGCTACAAAACGTTGTAAGCTAATTAACCCATTTTACATAATGCATGGAAGACTGTGACAAGATGAAATGCACAATGTTCAAATAGTGTTAATAAGAAGCTGCTCTGTACTTCTAAACAGTAGATCTGAGGCAGTTTAGAATATTCCACTCACTGCTTTCTCCTCACATGGGACGCCCCTTTAGGTGAACTCCTGCCCTCTTCAGGTCAGGACCAGAACTCTTTTTAAACGCTACTGTTTCAGCCCTCAACACTGATTATATCCTCATCTCAATAACCAGCAACTTTACTGATCGTTGTATTTTATGTCTATCTCATACATCTCTGAACTCTTTTTCACCATAACTCACTGCACAGGCCAGGGTTTATTATGACCCGTCCTGTCTGATAAGAGCCATCCTCCTCCACCCAACCTGCAGGAATATTTGTTCATTTGTAATTTGTTAAACCCCAATCCAACCCACAATGGAACATTATGATCAGTGATGAAATTCTTGGACTCAGCGCCCCCTCCCCCAAGTTTGAACTGTAAAAAATTGAACACAAGAAAAATACAATTAAAGTAGTAAAGGTATAGTAAGTTTTTCTGCCCAGGGTTTTTAGTGTGCGACACAAATGCGAACCATCAAGGTAGAAGGATTGAATCTGAGCAAAAAGTAATTGGGCAATAAGGCTTGTAATGTGAAAGCTCAGTCCACTCACCTCTCTGGCGAACCTGGATGGTGCGCAAGGCCAGTATGTTCTGCTCATCGGACAAGAACTGCTTCATTTTGATGAAGGGCTCCTTTCCCTTGACCGTCAGCTTCCTCCAAGGCTTGGGTCGGGCCAGGATTTCGCTGACGGAGCCTTGCGAGAGGCCCAGCACATAGTGCCCGAACACCCGCTGACCGATATTGTGTTTGAGCAGCTGCTCTTTCACCTGATAGGCTATCTCCGCCGTGTCCAGCTGATCGTCGTCCCCGCCACCTGAGCTGCCACTTTCTGATTGGTCACTGCTAGGTAAACCTATCTCCATGGCCACAGGTCCTGAAGACCCTGGATTGGAGGACATGAGGGCAGCTTTGGCTGCAAACAGGGCAGTGGGGAAGGCCAGGAGAGAGGAGCTGTCCTTCTTAAAGTGAGGAGAGAGGAGTTGCTTCTGCAGGAGCTGCTCTCCAGCAAGCTTCTCACCGGAGAAGGGCGAGACTGAAAAAGGGCGCGGGAGGTCATGGGCTGTCGAGGTCCCGTCGGGATTAGGAGGGCCTGGGCTAGAAGAAGATCGTCCATCCATTGGTAACGCCCCCGGAGGGGAGGAGTACGAGCCCATAGGTCGGCTAAGGTCCTTACTGGAGACATCTGACTGGTCTTCTTAATGAACACAGAAGACGGTACATACATATTTAAAACTACAGAGCAGTCTTTGGTTTTCATTTATGTCTTTCAATGCCATTACTGAAAGGCTGTCAGTTGAAAGTTTAAGGATTTATCCATTTCTCATTGTTTTCAATTAATTAAAAAAACATATATATCTTTTTTTTATATATATTTTTTAATGTAACTATATATCTTGGTTATATTAATACGTAACACTGGAATTGACCAAAACTTTAATTAATGACCAAAAAACTAAATTAAATAGAGAAATAGTTGTCTCTATACCGTTATTGTGCAGCACTCTGGCTTTGTCCATCAGAAATTTGTGAGAGGGAAGGAAGGCCTCTTTGTCCAGCAACAGAGCCTCTGCAGCTTTGGCAGATTCCTGTACACACACACACACACACACACACACACACACACACACACACAGAGCGAGTTAAACTCAGATGAATCAATGCCAGTGGCTGTGGGTGCGCACATCCACATTATGGATGAGGACTAGCGAGGCATTCACTTGCGTCGCGGCGAGTTTTCTCATTGACAGAACCGGACTATTGAAAGAAAAACAAAGGTGTTTTTTGTGGAAACGTCTATTGTTTTGGGTGGCTCTGATCAACATGCCAATATAAACTGGAATGGAGATAGGAATTAACCCTGAGCAATGAAAGCTCACCCATTTTAAGGTCAGATCTCTCACCTGGGATGAGCTTCCATTTGCGGACGCCAGTTTCATTGCTTTCAGGATGCTGCAGAGGGAGAGAGAAGTTATGACCGTCCTTACTAAAAAAATCACACAGTGCCTATAGTCATCCATGTACTTTTTCCTTCATTTATAGGACCCTTTGATGCACCAAGCATTTTTTTGAAACAAGAGTTGAATATAATATATAAACAATGTGAAAGTTCTAAGACATTATAAAAGTTGTTTTTGAGATGTCAGCAAATCCATATATCGTCAATATTTTTTCATATGTTAAACAAGAAAATAGCAGCATAACAGCCCTTTAAGTGTTTTTGAATGTGATTTTTTTTGTACCTGAGTTCCGTTTTGATCTCTTCATAGTCAAGCTGAGACTGCAGTTTAGCCTCTAGTCTCTGTCAAAGACACACAAACCCATTATCAACCAGAAAGCCAAGAACAACAGGTAGGTATATATGTGCTATGTGATTGATGCCCTAATGGATTCATACCAGGGTGAACTCCTGCGCACACATTCACCTGCTGAGTGCCTCAGCAAACTCATACACAGACACATACCCAGATACACACTGACCCATACTCTCATACATACTGACGCATACCCAGATACACACAGACTCACATCCAGATACACACAGACTCACATCCAGATACACACAGATTCACAACCAGATACACACAGACTCACAC
>JBBJLR010000018.1:7126797-7137400 GCA_037577145.1 Brachypetersius gabonensis
ACCGGTATATATATATATATGTACACACACACATCATAGACAGATCTGCACAAAAAGCTTACAATAAGCCATTTATTTGGGCAGTAAGCATTTATTTGTTCAAACAAGCATTAGAATAAATACAAATAAACAATCTATCATAGCCTAATTTGTGTAAGTGTGTGGATTAACCATCTCCGAGGCCCCAGTGAAAGGATACTGAACAGTTCCCACCCAAAAACCTCCTTTATCTAATCAGTTTAGGGTCTGAATGGCATTTTACAGGCTTTGATTATATGTTGGAATTTCAGAACGAATACTTGTTCTCAAAGTCACCCTTAAAACGTTTTATGATAAATACAATTAAGCACTTTTATTGCTGCAGTTCAAAATATATTCAGGACCCTGAGGCAAAAAGCTGTATGAATAATAAGCTGAAGGTGTGAAGATGCAATATGTAGTGTCTTACATAGACCATAAAGGTGTAACTATCAAAATGATCCTTTTATTCATCAGCATCAGGTTTAGTTTTGGATTATTAAAGTAGTCGAGCTCCTCCTTTTAGTGTTACTCAAATAAGTCACTAACACATTTCAGATATGAACATGAACATACAATCGCAAGCAGGACTTTATAAGCCAAAGAATGAGAAACATGAGACTAAACAAGAAACTAACAGACCACTGAACTAACACAGGGACTAACAAAATAAAACAAAGCAATAAGAGACCAGTGTGTAAAGCACATAAACATGAACACAAGGGGGCAAAAACACAGAACAAAAAGCACAGGGCAAAAGTCAGGGCAAACTACTAAACAAAACCATGGAGCACAAACAGGGGCTATTTATACTAACTAAAGAAATGAGAAACTCCAGGACTGGGGAGAAGACAGGACACAGGTGAACGGGATAATAAAGGGGCTGGGTTAGGGCGGGGCTAATACCAAATCAACGATTCACATGGATCAGGTAAACAAAGGTACAAGGAGAATGTAAACAACAGAGAAGAAAACAGGTGGAAGCCAAAAAACATGGAAAAGCGAGACAGAGAGTGTTAAATCTTCATACCAGCCTAAATTGAGTTCTGTGATTTTTCAGGAATATCTGCTCTTTTAGCTTGACTTAGAATACAATCCATGAAAAGTGGTGCAGGTTGTTGGATACCTAGACTAAACCAGGTATTATGTATTTATTTACTGATTTAAATAACAAGGTCTGAGATGAAGGAATATGTGGTACTTTAAACTGAACACTAAATACAGAATCAGATACCAACATAACATCCAGATACACTGGTATTCAAATTACATGGGATTTAATTCAATGTGGGCCATTTCTATAGGTCCAGTGCTCATGAGATGTTAACACAGTTTAACACACAAGTGTTTCCAATTAATGTAAATAAATAAAACGAAGAGTTGAGACAAACTTCTAACATTCTTTCAGCATTCTCTAAACATGATCAAATAATGTAACAACAGCAAGGAGACAAAAAGTTATTGACTCACAAGGACAAATTTTATGGCAGAAATAGGCATTTTACAACTTAGTATCAAAAAAGAATGCATGTGCACTTTGTTGGTCCGCATACTGAATGTTTCCCTCACTTTTCTAACAAAGTCAGGAGATTTTGGTCTTAAAACTGTACAAAAACAAACTACATACACACACATACATGAACACATAGACACAAACATACACACTCACAAACACACACAATCAAGAGTTCTACGAAAAGCTAATGGTCACCCTCTACCACCACTGCCAGCCAGGACCACACCCTGTCCAACCCTATCAAAACTGGTCAATACTCCTCCTAGAATGGACGGTACCTTGACATTAATCCACTGAGGCCCAATTAAAAATGTGACAATCACCATCACCGGTGAGGAAAAAAAAAAGAAGGCTCATGCCTACTGCTTTAATTGGACGCAGGTTTCGACATGGAAACATTGTCCTTACCTGAAAACCCCAAACAGGAGATTAACAGTGCATAGAAACTGAGTGTATACACTTTAATATGGGTCACGGGTGTTGAACCCAGCATATAAGGACAGGAAGTCATTTGGTTTAACAGCTAAGCTGCTGAACATGGCTCCAAAGCTACACAGCCTGGAGCTGTCTGGCCATACCTCGCAGCGAGGATGACTGGTTACCCTGCTGAATTCTGTGACTAAAATTAAACGAGCATCTCAGCAACATCCCACAAGGGTAGGAACGGTGGAAGCAACCACAATAAAATCTCATTTCTTAGATCTCAAAGGAAGACAATTTATTTTTGGAGCGCTCCTGTCCGTTTCTCAAGGAGATACATGTGAAACGGAGGAAGCTCGCACGGTAAAAGACGTTCTTTCCAGCTCAGCCCGCTGCGTCTCTCCCTCACAGCCTCATGTTAATTAGTATTGTGGTTAATCCGATATTGAAGAGCCCCAAACTGTCAGGTCATATTATAAACAATCGGCCTGAACGTTAGCGCAAATGACATTTTGTGCTGCTATCTCTCCCCACAAAATGTTCCCAAGGTACTAATTGGCCTACTTTATGCTCTCTGTCTTTGAATTGCCAGTTCTTTTTTAGTTTGGGGTATTAGTCTTGACAACCATCGATCTGTAACATGTAGCATTCTATATATATTTTTTTTCCAAGAAGAGGGAGAGGAAATGAGGTGAATGGGTTAACTCTTCGCCTCCCAAGTTGGCGTGTGGCACTGCTACGGCGCGGATGGCGTGATGAAGACTAAGGGTTTTTTCGGTGAGTATGGTCAGGTCTGCTAAAATGAAGGATTGCTTCTAATTTGAAAGGAGAATGAAAGTTCAAACACTTTGCCGGCAGCAAAGTAAGTGTAACTTTTCTCCTCTTGCATTATTTAAGATTAGCTCCATCATTTTATCAATCTATCGATCTCTCGGCAGAAAGATGAAAATGGAAAAATAATGAGGCCGATGAATGCTGTGTAAAGAACATCAATGTGTGAAATTTAATTATCTGCTCAGGAAGAAAAAAAAAAACGTTGACTGTTTTCTAAAACAAAAAGAAGCGGTTAATATTTTTCCCTCTCTGCATATTTTAATTACCAGATCAATCATAAGTACATACGGTGCCGGGTTTGCCAGAGAGGGGAAAATTGCGAGTCTAAATGAAAAACAATAGATTTACTTTAAAGTCGGGACTCTTTTGAAGTCTAAATTAAAATTTCAGGTATCTTTAGGAAAGGCTGCTTCAGAAAGTTATGATATTTAATTAGTGTGTTTAGATTCCAGTGAAATTACACTTCACAGCCCAACATGATGTTAAATGAAAACTCAGGAGGATTCAGACTTCTGCTGCCTCAGTCAGTGGGAGTTCAGATCAACACAGAAGCTCTGAGATGGTGGAGAGAAACAGAGAATCCTCATGTCAACCAAAGCTCCTGCTGAGCATCAGCTATCCTCACTAATCCTGCTGCTCACCTGAACCACCTGTTCTCACTTTATCTGGTCATTCTTGCGGTATTAAATAAACTCATACACTTCACGTAATGCAGAAATGATACCTGATGAACCCAGATGAAGGACTCCATTCCAAATTGGTTAAAATAATAGACTAGTATGAAATGAACCACTTTAAGGGGCCGTGAATTAACTGGTCGGGTACACATTGTTTTCAGGAGGTAATGTAACTATTATTGATATTAATTCCATGCTATGATCACAACCATGCAAATAATCTCAGGTAATACCAATTCTGTGCAATTAAATGAACAGAACAAATTTATTCCATGCTATAAACACAACTGTACAAAAAAACCTCAGGCTATACTGACTTCATGCTATAAACACAACCGTACAAATAATCTCAGATTACAGTAATTTCTTATTATAAACACAACCTTACAAATAATCTCAGATTACAGTAATTTCTTATTATAAACACAACCTTACAAATAATCTCAGATTACAGTAATTTCTTATTATAAACACAACCTTACAAATAATCTCAAGTTATAGCAAATTCATATTACAAGCACGACCTTACAAATAATCTCAGGTTATATTGACCTCATGCTATAAATACAGCCATACAAATAAACACAGGTTATAGTAATTCCATGATATAAACACAACCTTATAATCTCAGTCTCTTGTTGTTAAACAAACAGTACAAACAACCCCAGGTTATATTAATTCTGTGCTATAAAACGTATAGCAATAGCTTTAGGTTAAACTAAGCCCGTCCTAAAATTCAACTGTAGAAATAATCACAGGATATCAATCCTGTGCAAACGGCCATTTCATGCCATTGTACTATCAATTTCCATCCGGTACAGAAGCACTCAAGGAGGCATTTACTTTGACTCCCTGGGGCCCAAATCATAGATGTATATTGTCCTACCATATGTGTGCAATTCTGAATGACACACTGTATTCACTTAAGCCAGATGATTATAGTAGTTGGTTCAAATGAAAATTATCTTAAATGTTGGGACATGTAATCTATTTTGGAGCAGCTGAAGAGTATGGATCTTTTCTATTGTGTCTGTGTAATTTATACAGAGATTTCTTATCCCATGCATATCAATCATTACCCCATCTCCTCAAGGAAAACGAATTCTTTCCAAACAGTACAGCATTTAACATTTAGTTATTGCTTTCATTTTTTTATATTGTTCAAATGTAACTACTTAATTTTTTCCAATTACAATCTATTTACCTGCTGTATCAGTAGGATGGAGTCTTGATTTCTGACTTTTTTCCTTTTTTTATTTGTGAAAAATCCAAAAAGAATATAGTAGAAATGCCCATTTTTCTTGGCTGCACAATGAAAACATGATCTTCAGACTTACTCTACGAAGGAACAGAAATGTGCTGTTTTTTCTCTTCTTGTTTCAATAAGCCAGACGAGAGAAATAATTCATTTCAAAATTAACTTCTGCAATCACCAGCCTTAAATATGATGTAGGGTTAAACATTGGAATCTTAGCCAGTTGCTAAAATATTCACACATTACACTGTACACTACTTCCTAAGTCATCTGTGTCATCTTCTGGTTCTGGTCTTTGTGTTTTCACATCCATATCCTATCCAGTTAAAGGAGTGAGAACACCCTCCCTGAAGCAGTATGAAAACAAACCCCATTTTGCCGTGACTGAACCGCTGCTGCTCTCCGAACCTGTCTCACCGCTGGGCTCCCAGACGTTAATGCCGCCATCTGACTCAGCTCCTGCTTTGGGGAGAAGCACATAGCTCATTCCAGCACCTCCACCCCCAGCGTCTCTTTTTTTTTTTCGCCCCCCGCCTTGCACAGACGAGCGCTGAAGTTTATTTCTCTTGGCATGTCCTTGGCCGGCGCACTGCCACCCATTTCACACGTTTTTATTGGCTAATTTGACTGTACTCTTGCCAGCAGCTGCAAGTGAGCCAGGAGCGGCGCCCTCCGGTCCCCCTCCATGCCACGCTCCCTCCCCGCTACAGCCACGGATGGATCAGTCCGCTACTCGGTTCGAGGGAATTTTTGGCTGTGTTTCTCCTTGTCATCTGTTTTGCCGCCTATAAGCGAACAGAACCAAGTGTTGGAGTGTGGCTGAGGCTTACTCTCCACCCCCAGCTAAAGCCACTCAGGGGAAGCAAGGCTGTTTGTTTGCCCCTAAATATAATCAGCATCTGTTCTTTAAAATCATTGGCGGCGGATCTGCCAGCAAGCTGGGTGCTGTATGCTACTGCTGACAGTCAGTCCCCGCTGCCTCCAAGATTTCATTCACTGTCTCAATTCAGTTCAATTCAATAGCCACAGCACTTACTACAGCAGATACTGTCACAAAGCTTCTCTACAGGATTTTGAGTCCAGACCACAAATGAGCCAGCTGAGGGCAACAGTAGCAAGAAAAGCTCTGTAAGAGCCTGAGAAAAAACAGTGAGTGGAACCAAGACTCAGAAGTAAAAACTCCCCAAATACATGATGAAGAACCACTGAGAGGAACTAAGACTCAAAAGGAGAAAATTCCCAAGAGCATGAGGAGGAAATGCCGAGGGAAACCAGAACTCCCTAAGAGTATGAAGAAGACCCACCCACTGAGGGAACCCAACACTTTAAAAAGGTTCCTTAAGAGCAACATGCTAAAAAAACGCCAAGACTCAAAAGGAGTAATTCCAGCAGAACATGCTGAAGAATCCACTCAGGGGACCCCTCATTCAAAAAACGGCTCAAGAACATCATGAAGAACTACTGAGAGAAACCAATAAGGGGAAAGTAGGGATGCAGCAGATAGTTGCAGAATGGTAGAAATGGTACTGACCTAACAAAGATGATTAAATCGAGGCCTTTGGATCATACAGTGTAAAGATTTGCAAGATAACTTAATGACAATGTTGCAGTTGTACAAGAAAGTTGTCAGATAAAGATCTGGTGGACTGCAGGGCAGCAATAGTCAGCAATACTATTATGAAAAAATTATGATTATGAAAAAAATAGATTTTTACCGTTTGATGCAATGTTTAGAAAAAGCGCTCTGCAGTGTATTACAGTAATATACATTAAGAAAAGAACTGCTAGTTGCATGAGAACGATGCTGATGAAGAACGAAGGGAACAAAATAACCAAACAAAGCTAAATTAAAATGATAATAATCTTTAAGGCTAATCGATTACAGAAATAATCATTATTTGCAGTCTTACTAGAATGCCAGTTGTACTAAACAGACACAGGTTATTCATTCATTCAGTGTTTGTACAGAAATCCACTCACCAGTTCTTCCCTCTTGTACCAGTGTGGCTCAGAATGTCTTTTGCAACAAACAAAACATATTATTATCATCTTGTCACAGAAAGACGCAGTTAAAGAAAATAAACAATTTCACAGAACGCACTTGGAATTGCAACTCCAACAACTAGCAGCTATAATTCATACTTCTTCCGTTTGAAGTCATGTATTGTGGTCCAGATGATCAAAGCTTACCGACCTAGATTCTCGTTTTTACGGAAAGGGGGCCACACCTTTAGAGAAGACACCACAGCAAATTGGATGGAGAATTGCAAATTCCCTTTGTTTATCAGATCCATAGGGCATAATCAAGTTACACGCGAACAAGCGAGGTTAAGGAAGTGTTTTGTAACTGTCTTACGGAAGGCCGAGTGCAGGCCTTTATCCGCCCTTTAGTACTGCCCGCGGTGGGTTGTATCTTGAGCGCTGGACAGATGAGCAGGCTTTGCGAGTGCGTCCCGTGTGCCATGCAGCTGCTGCGTGCGCAAACACGCCTAACATTTGCACAGCGGCAGTGTCACTCAGGCACGGTGTCTCCCGAGCTCAGGGGCACTGCGCTGGCAGGACGCTAAAAATTAAAGCCTCTATCGACAGCACAAGCAAAATGTGCTGAAATACATCAATTCCACCTGGCTAGAGAGAGGCCTATTTATTACAAGAAGGTCCAAGCCCACACACTCTTCATCTACCTGGCTGCGAGTAAGGACGCTAGTTTAAAAGACAAATCTCTCTGTCATGCACACGCAGAAAGAATTAGTTTCAAATGGATGGCAAGCTTGTACAAGAGAGAGTAGGAAACAGCTGCTTTATCAGAGTGGAGTTGTGGTAAAAGATATGGGTGGGATTGTGGTGGGCAGTATGATAACAGGTGAGAGTCATAAATTACTTCACAATACAATTCAGTGTATACGGGAATCATCAGCGCTGCTGGAACACTAAGGACTGTATGGTTCATAAGTTATATAGATACACAGTAAGAGCCTGCAAACAGTATATAGTAACGGCCTAGACTGTATTGAACACTATAACCTGATATCAGTCTATTATCTTATTTTTAAACTGGTCCAAACAGCATTACACAGGCTTAGAATACCTAATATTTTAAGTACAAGTCCTTGAATACTCGTGCTCAGTACCTACCCTATAAAACAATAATGCAGTTTCCAAATAAAAGGAACTGAAAAACAAGGTAACAGATACATATTTGGGCAATTTGGGCAAGCTCTACTGTATTCATTGATTTACACATCACATTTTTTCACCAACTGTTTTTCCCCCTCTTGTTACTGTTTTCTTTCGTTTTTTTCTAAAACCTGTTTACCACGACACTATTCTGTCCATTCCGACTTTCTACCAAACTTTAGACAAATTAAATATAGAGAACATATAAAAATGCATTCAGATATCACAATTATCATAATATTTTTATCATATCGGCAGCCAGCGTAGAAATGGGGAGAGGTGTGCATCTAAAAAAAAAAATCTCATCAGCGGAAATCACTTGGGAGCCATGGAGGAATTCAGCCAGTTCTTCCTCAAACTCACACACCATATCTGAACCATATGCTGAGAGGAATAGGTTTGGTGTTTCAGAGATGGAATGTGAGGTGTCCATAGATTTCTTCAGCCTGGCATGTCAGCCAGTAACATTTTAGTGTTTGCTTAATAGTACCCACATCTTTGGAAAGTAGTGGCTTATGGTTTTCAAATGTGTAAATCTGACACACTGGCCATCGCCTTATACATTTGTAACCTGGGAGTACACAGCAAAAGTTACATACAGAAAAAAAATGATTGACTGAGTTTCTATGAGCATTTCATCTATCCAAAATTCTAGCCATACTATATGCACCATGATCTCAGGTGCCCCATCCACTGGATATAAAGAAAGCACTACAGTAAATGGCAGACAGCAAAGACCTCCAATTTGAAGGCATCGATGTTGGACCTCTTTAGTGTAGTCTATCATGGGTCCTTTATTGGCCACCAGCCTGGCTAAAGGGTCAAATTGTGATGGCTAGACAACTGGGTCAGAGCATGTCTAAAATGGGAGGTCTGGTTGGATGTTTCCAGTGTGCAGTGGTAAGTAACTACCAGAGGTGCTCCAAGGAAGGAATGTGGGTGAAATGGTAAATAGGTAATGGGCACCAAAGGTTCAGCGATGCACATGGATAGTAAAAGTCTCCAGTCCCACAGAGGAGCTACTATGAGTTAGTGCTGGCTACGACAGAAAGCTGTTAGAACACACAGTACATCACACCAACAGAGGAAGGCAAGCCAGCAGAGGCAGTATGATGCTCTGGGCAATGTTCTGCTGGGAAACCTTCAGTTCTGGCAATAATATGGATGTTACTTTGATATGTACCACTTTCCTGAAGATCCAAGCAGACCAGGACCAAGTACATGTCAACAGTCACGACAGTATAAAGAACCCTGCCACACAGCAAAACCTGTTAAGAACTGATTTGAGAACCAAAACAAAGGGATCAAGTTATTGACCTGGAGTCCAGATAATCCAGATCTCAGTTCAATTAAGCATATACTTTTACAGGTGCAGTCATGACTATCATAAGGTATGGGCAATTGGGCATAATTGGCTAAAATTATTGTAACTGTGCAGCTATGCACTAAATGTACATTGAATACTGTTAACAGGCTTTCTACAATTGGTCCAAATCAGTCTTAATATTACTTACAGTGGGTTAGTGAGATACTGACGATACCCAGAAAGGCAAATTGTAAAATAATTCATCACGATACCAAGGGCATGTTATATTGCCCACCCTGAACAACCCAAGACTCAGTCCTGCTAGGTGATGAAAAATATTTTCTACATGGCAGATCTACAAAGTAGCTGTTTATAGTACAGACTAAACATCCTGCAAAAAGATGGAAATGTTGACGGCCCAGTACGCCAGAACCGTTGTGTAGAGAACTAAATGATTATTCCCAAAGATCCTTTTTATGAAGCATCCAATTATGCAGGAGCTGCAGATGGCTGGGGCGATTCTGGATTTCCTCATTCAGTGTGCAACTGTTTCACAGGCAGGGAACGGCAGTCAGTCTCTGCTTTGCAATAGTGAAGATGATGGGTTGTGGAAGTGCTGAAGTACAACAGTGACAAATAACTTCAGTTTTCTGTTTTACCATCAGTCTCATTTTTCTGTAGGCTGTAACAGCAGCTGAAATTGTTGACTGCAGGGCCTCTAGAGTGTGTTAGCAGAGCTCAGTCATTAGTACACTAGAGCTCAATGATCTGCTCACATCTGAGTTTGGTGGTACCCTGCAGTCTTCGGATACTGAACGTGTTCCTATCAAGCCAGAAGTCAACAGAGACTCCTGCCTCTTCTGTTCCCTGGGGTATCAAAGAAGCCATTAGGAAAAAAAAAAACACACACATACTCACTCACTCACACAAACACACATACACACACACAGGGACCAAGACGCAGCCCTGTCTCATTCCAGTCGGATCACTGAAAAGCACATTGATCACTGGCCTCCACTGACTACTCTGCCATGAGACGTCTGGGAGGACATGCAAGCACCTCCAACATATTTACAAATGCAACAAACATATCTCCTTAAGGTGCTCCTGTGACAAACATCCACAGCCTCTCCATCTTTGCAGAAACCATTTCTGGAACTAAAACAAACAATTTTTGGACCAATGAGCTCGAACAGAAGCAGTAAATCCCTTCAGTGAAAAGAGAATTATGCAGCTTGTCGGATCTTTCTGTTTGTAACATACAACGCTGTAAAAAAATATATATACCCTATAAACAGAGATTACTTTGATTTTAAACATGATACATGTATGTGTGTGTGTGTGTGTGTGTGTGTGTGTGTGTGTGTGTGTGTGTGTGTGTGTGTGTGTGTGTGTGTGTG
>JBBJLR010000018.1:7140446-7157571 GCA_037577145.1 Brachypetersius gabonensis
GTGTGTGTGTGTGTGTGTGTGTGTGTGTGTGTGTGTGTGTGTGTGTGTGTGTGTGTGTGTGTGTGTGAGACAGTGAAGGGGAGTCAGAGGTCATGTGCTAGGGCTTTGGTCCACCCTATTCTGCATATTTTCAGTGCATGCAACATACTTGAATCCAAGTATTCAACTAATAGGCTGAATAGGCTAAAGTGGGTGTGTCAGAGCAGAGAAACACTAAAATTTGCAGGGCCGGGTGGTCTCCAAGTTGGGAACCAATGCGATATGGCAAACATACAGAAACAAGAACATACAGGTCACATCTGGTCCAACACCATTACAATTATTTATACTGATTACAGTGGGAAACTGCTGCTGTCACAGAAAGAGTCCAGCCTTGGATGGGACTAAAGAAAGAAACTGGTGTAACATGTGATTCTACAGCCAATGAGAGAGGATGTGTATCTGCTGGAACAGAGGAGCTGTTTGCTGAACTGACTCAAATAAGAGCCTTTGAAATGTTCAGTCTTTAGACTACATGGACTAAGGACACCAAGTCTCTTTACATCTTTGTCTCTTTACAATTACAAGTGAGCTGCAGTAACTCGCTGTGATTTTAAACACTGTGTTCATACCCAGTTAACGTTTTTGACACACTTCCTGTGTGAAAAGGCTTGCAGAAGAGTTAAGGCTACTGCTTCTAATCTAAAATGCATTGTTCTTAGCTGTGTTCTAAGGGGAAACGCCATGCCCCGGAGTCAGCCAGCTTCATACAGCTGCGGTGTTGCTGTGATCCTGGTAGCCCAATTACGGGGTGCAGAATCAGCGCTATTACTGAATCGAATCACAGTTGGTAACAAATCAAGATCTCATATTAATAAGTTGTTTTTTGTGCAGTGATTTCAACATCTTTTAGGAAAACAACAAAAACAAACAGCTCTTTCCAGCATGGCTCTTTTCTAATCAAAACGTCATGGATCCTATAAAAAAAACATGAACTGGCGCTTGCCCCTTACCTAATGAGTTTAGAATCTAAAGGTGCATTCAATTCACCCAAGCAGTTCCCTGTAAAGTGGGCTACACACAGCAACCAGACATTTTAAGGAAGGTCCAAACCACAGGGAGTGAAAGTGTTCAGTTGGAAGGGAATTTGAAACTGTTCAGGGAATAGAGTGAAGTATTTCACTTCACAGGTTTCAGGAAAGTTCAGCCATCAGTCCTTGCATGTTTCTTGAAGAGCGTGTGTTGCTTTGTGGAAGGTATTTAATTAACTGCGGCCCCCTAAATCCACTTACCCGGCTCAGTGTGTGGGTATATAGGGGCTTCGCTTGGGAACCCTGTGGAATGGAATGCAGCTACCTCATCTACACTGAGTGAGACTGTATGAGCCCAAAAATACTTTTTCTTCCATATTCCAGAGAGGAACAGAACAAGGAGCAACTGGTTTATGTTTTGATGTGGAGTTACATTCTACACTGTATTAGTTATTACTGGATATCATTTATCAGCATGGAAGGGATACCGTATGCACTTTTGAATGACATACTTTTTCTTACTAATTTTCACTATAAGCCACATCAGCCTCCAACACAAAACACTGGATGGAGATTTTATTAAAAGTAAAGTAACAGATGGCACCACACTCTAGCTCCTGGCCTGAGAATGTGCATGTGTGAACTCTCTCCCACAAGGGCAGGGAGAGGGAGCGGAAGAGTGAGAGAGGGAGGAAGAAAGAGATAGAGGGAGAGAGACAGTAGGAGAATGTGAGGCTGTTTCTCACCAGGTAAAGACGGAAGCGGAGCTCACACCCCGCTAGCACGTGCAGGACATGGGTGATAAAGCCGGAGAGCCCCAGCTTTAGGCCTCGCTATCACCTATTTATATCAGCTCTGTGGGTAGCAGTCACCAGTGTGTCAGGAATATATAATGAACCGGCTGCTCGCTGCTGGTTAACACTAAGGCTACTACACCAGAGGCCAGCGAGAGAGCTGGCAACACATTAGCATTCATGTAATGACTGAGAAGGAAATAGGTGGGATAGGATAGGTGTGGTTTATACAAGGTGTGTCATTAAGAGGGTGCAAATACTGTCAAGCATTAACTCTCCATATTAAACTCTACTGAATCAAAAAGCAACTCAAATTTGTTTATACTAGGGATGGCGATATTTGTTCTTTTTATGATCACAGATGCCAGTGACGATTCATTTTTCTCTTTAAAACTATTAAGCTACAGATTGAGATATTTTATTTCATGCAGAGTTAAGGAGCCCATCTAAAAATACTGAGTTACTGTGTTATTAGTTAAAATATGCAGTCAACAACACGACCTTGAAAACACAGAAAATGGAAAAATCTGACGAGTAACACAAATTCTAGCAGAATACACAGTCATTAAGAACTGCAATACAATTCAATAGAGCTAAACTCTTGAACTGGACAACAGCAAATGACCCATTTTTAGTATTATATAGTACATAGTACAGCTAAGCAAGCTCTCACATAGATTCAGACTTTAGTAGCAGAAGGACTAAAGAAGTGTTAGATTAACCACCATCATGACAACAGAAAGTGACAGTGAGACCAACCAATCACATATGAATGTCCAGTTTATGGGACCAGTTCTATGAAGGGAAAACAGGTTTCTAGACATGGGATGTCTTTTGAAGGCTTTAAACATTTTTGTGTAATGCTGTCCGCACTAACATACTACTACGCTGTCATGGGGATGGTATAAAGAACAGAATTATCATACAGGTGTTTGGTTGTATGACCATGGTTTGATATTTATGGCCAGAACTGACGGCTGGGCTCTAATAGTCATGGTTCACCACCTGTTTTATGTTATGTTGCACTGCAAACAATTCAGATTTCTTCTTTTGTTCTGTCTGCTAATATCAATACTGCACATTGGATCAGGGTCATCTCTAATTTATGATCAATTTCTAAAATTAAGAATTAAAAAATGCTTTTATATGATACACACATGCATGCCCCCCCACCTACACACACACACCCTCACCTATCCCTATGACTCATCCAGCCTCCCCATCCACCTCATATAACCTGTGCCAGTTCCACTTCCAAAGAGCCAGTGCGCGAGAGAGAGAGCAGTGGGCTATGAAACTGCCAAAGAGACCTTATGACAATTAGCCTGGGAAAAGGTTTATGACCGCCGGAGCTACAGGCCCGTACAAATCGGCCCAGCCAGAGGCAGCCGCTCGAACAGAAAGGTAATTACACCTCTCCTCATCACAAGCGAGGAAGCAGGCGACATAACGCGTTCTTTTTTCACCCCGTCTTTTCACGCACTGCCCCACCATAATTAATTATCGTCCCTTTACTCTCTGATTTATTCTGTGATTCATAACATATTTATACATTCAAGATGAATTATCATTTCCTTCAGGGATTAATCAAAAAGAAGGGAGGAAGGACCGGTCCGCTCCTGTCGCTGGATGATCAAAAGACTGAGTGGCTTCACCTAGCGGCGATGCTCGGCGAGCCAGGGTGAGGTCCGAGTAGGAGCTGCTGATCAGAGAGGAGGCCTTGAGGGGCCAGCTGACACTTCAATACCAGTCAAGAGCCAAGCACATGTGATCCATGCTGTCAGATTCAAGTTTAATAGGGGACCAGGCATTTTGTCCCACAAGAGCACTGGGTTCACAACTGTATCTCAGGACTAATAACTGGCCTAAATTTGGCCAACGTGTCCCTCAAATTGGAATCACTGAGAAAATGAGAATCACATTTTGTCAGTTTCCAAAATATAACCATTTAATCAGCATGGCTCCAGTATAACAATCAGCATGAAACCAACGCTAAACATTAATGCACCTGACGCACTTCATCCATATACTGTAGGTAGGTACAAATCAGTCGAACAAGTACTGCTCATATGCAGGAATGTCCAATGATGTTTTTCAATTGTACATATTTGGAGACTACAGTATCTATTGTGAATTCAGTTTTGTGATATCACAAGAACCACAAGGGGTGCTTCTTCTTCTTCTTCTTACTTTTTTTTAAAAGCACTGTATAATGTAACCAATCAGAAGAGAGCTTTTCTTTATATACCTATTTATATCAGTATATACATCAGTCTTAAATGTAATAGAAACAGGGTGTTAAAGATTAAGAGAGGTTGAAAAGCAGTTATGTAAAATCAATTATGGCTGTTTTTGGTAAAGAAAACCACACAGATCTCAGAAGTGGACCTCAGGGAGAACAATGCATTCTAACAAGCATGTAGGAGATAGGCCCTTTAGATACTACAAGACAAAGCATTGAGAGGTCAAAGAACAAAATGCTGATTGAAGCACTATAAACTACTGTGTATATAAGTGTGTGTTTCCTATTTTGTCTTAATTCTTGGTGTCTTAGTGATCGTTACAACAAACAACCTCTTGAATAGTGTAGCTTTTTTAGCATTTTGTGGTTCCACTGGTTCTCACAATGGTTCTGAGGGATGCCCAGACCCCCTAACTTGTGTTGTGCATGTTAGGTTGGAGCTAAATTATGGACTGCTTGGGGTCTCTGAGGACTGGTCAGAAGACCAAGTACTGTTACACCAGTTAGTTACACCATTCATACTTTCCTAAAGCATACAAATGATTTAAAGAAACAACTTTCAGGGCATAATAGCTAATGAATGTTCGTTTTAAAAGAAAAAAGTTGCCCTCTCCTCATACAGTGAATTTTAGCCAAGGAAGCCAATGTAAACTAGTATTACTATGCAGACACTATTACTCTATGTAGGGCATGTTGCAAGTGTGATTCGCTGTCATTTCATTTTTAATATGGACGGGGAAAAGCGGCGGGTAAAAAATGGCTTCATTTTACTGATGTGTGCATGAACATGCAGGAAACCTCTCCACCCCGCGTATTAAAAATTCACCACAGAAAGCAGTTTCGAATGTGTTGCACCTTGAAAAACAATCCTGGGGCCTTTGTGACCCAGAAAGCAGGTGTCTTAGCAAGGCTCCCCATGAGCAGGCAGGGTTTGGCTGGGCTAGATAAATGGCAGGTCGGAGCGTGTGTGTGGAGACAGCTGGATTTCGTACCTCTCCGCCTGATAATGAGCGGAGATGATGATTTCTGGGCTGCAGGGGTTAATGGCACGAAACCGAACGGAGCCGCTAATTACACGTTACGAACTATTTATCAGAATCTCCATCTGCGCTGCGCCACAACTCTCATTGTGCACGCTAAATTACTCCTTGGATTATCTTTGTAAAGCAAGTTTCCGTAATTAGGGCCCTGCACTGATGTTTTCTCTTTCCGAACGGCAACAGACAACGAGAGCGAGAGACAGTGGGAGAGGCAGAGAGAGAGAGAAATTAGCTGACTGGTTAATTTGGGCCTGACATCTCAAACCAGCGACACAAAGCCATTTCACACTTCTCCGGGCCTACTTTTGGCAACATGTACTTCACAAAAGCTCCAAGCTATTTTTTCATCCGAAAGGTGAGCGCCGGGTGCAATTTGCATTCCGTCACGACACCCCTCTCAAAGGGAGGAAAAAGCGGCTGCCGTCAAAACGGTGAACGCACGATGCCGCAAACTTGCTTGAGCGGTCTGAAGACGCGCCGCGAAAAAGGACTTCCTTCCTGAGCGACCTAAAAGGTGCGCCTGACACCTATCGAGACACGTGCCGTCTCGCGAAGAGTTATCTTCGCGGAAAAATTTTTATTAAAATTACCTTCATTAGAAAACACTCTTCATTATAAAACCAAAAAGTGCTGCCGGTCTCTCAGGGCTGTTGGATTAATAAGGACAGAGATGTATTTTAAGCCGTAAACTCGGCTCCTCACTGTCCTTAATCTCCTTTCCACTTCACAGGCCAAATTAACACCTCTCTCCGGCTCTGACGGGACCTCATTAGCTCGCTTCCACCCAGAAAGAGGAGGAATAGAGAACGGAGGAAGACGAGGAAGAAGGAAAAGTATGAGAAGAAGAAGTGGAAGAAGGAGGAGGAGGAGGAAGAGAAGGAGGAGGAGGGTAGAAAGGATGGGAAGCGACCAATGACAGGCACCGGTGCGGGGGATTAACCCTTGGCGCGACCGAACACTTCGGGAATCTAGGTCGACGACGTGTTTCTAATCAGCCGGCTGGTTAGCGATAATTAGCAGGCGAGGCAGCGCGCCGGAACGAGGGGAGGAGTGGGAGGGACGCAGCGAAATGAAACAGAAAAAGAAAAGAGGAACCTGTCATGTCGCAAACACTTCAAAGGCGCATACTTCTCTTTTAAAAAGTGGCACGGCGAGGGTCCAAGTACCACTGGGGACGCGGCGAAACCACAGAGCTGAGCGGGGAGGAGGAGACCGAGGGGGCCGACAGGGACCCAAAGTACACACACACTCACACTTACACACACAGTTGCGCATACTTCTGAGGAACCCAAGTACACACACACACTTTTTGTTTGTGCACACACTCATACAAGCCACCTGCACAAAGAGGGAGGAGCACTGTATCTCTGTATAGGCTCATTAACTACACAGGCAAACTTTCACACTCTCTTTTCTGTGCTTTCTTTGTTTTTGTGTTCAGCTGCCTTGACTAGGGATGCATCAGTCAGGAAGTTTGACCTTAGATTCTGATTTATTTATTTTTTGACCCAAAGCTCATTGTGTGGGATGAATGAACATCTTAAACAGGTTGGCACATGTCCAGTACTATCTATTAGCTTGCTGATTGTCAGTTAGATGTTTTGTGTAAAAGTCAACCCATTTCAGTGCTGCAGTCCTAATATTAACATCACCCTGCATTCAAAACAGATTGGTCAAAACATACCCACTACATTATGTGCCTTCTCCCCATGCACACACTACTCCTTTTTATCTTATTTTAACACTTCTCAAATCATATAACTTTCTAACTGTTCCTTTGTAATCAAGAATACATCAATTTCAACAGAAAACGGCATTTTTTTAATATTCTCTTAGTATTAGTACAATTGTTCTCTAACACTTACTGCAATATTCATTAATCTGCCTTGTTATGAAGACTGGATTGTGAATATTCAGAAACAATTCAATGCATCAGGAATTTTATGTGATTATCATGCTAAAACCAATCATGCTAAAACCAGATTTAATCAAAAATTAATCAAAAATCTATGTGTAAACTCAGTTGTCAGGACTGTTGTACCAGTGTATACAATGAATGAGTATAACAGTGAAAACAATAGATAAGAACATGAAGTTCTTTGAAAAAGTAAACCATGTGAGCACTTTTGGCACCTCTGATAAAACGACATGTTGGTTTTCTAAGTAGATACATACAAATCCTCTACATAGAAAACACTTCGGTACATTCTAGTAAATATAATTAAAGTTTATGTTGTATGTATTTATATTTTGGTGGAAAAAAAACAAAAAACAAAAAACAAACGTTATATGACATTTTATATTGAATGTTTTTTAATATTGTCTGTTCCCTGTAAAGGAAGCACTCTTTTTCAAATAAGCAATATCAACAACTGTGTATTATATTAAACAACAACAACAAAAAGGACAATTAAGGAAAAAAGTACATGCTAAACTCTCTAGGACAGGTTCATTCTGTCTGATCACTCAAATCAGGTGTGAGACTTGGAAGCCCAAAATATGATCACATACTTTACCTAATATTAGGCTCCATACAATAAGTTCTAATATTTTTCCTAAACTGAGAGATTTGAATGGTCACTTTTAGATTGATCCTTGTACACCCTTAGCAGTGCATACACAATACCCACTGTGCAGATGTCAAACATGAACCATAACAGCGTTGTTGTGACCGAGGGTCTTCGAAGCCAGACGAGAAACTCCTTAGACAGGCAAGGTAATGGCATCCCATACGTGCCCTACACAGAGCAGCTATATTTATCCCTGGCTGGGTCGTGGTGTGGCACTGAATCACTCCTTATGAGGCAAGAACGCTGGAAACATATTTGCGGTATCATTTCAATACGCATGTGCTTTGTGGACCATGGAACAGGCTCACAAATATGATTTATGATCTTCATTTAATGGCTGGAGCGGCGGCTTTTGGGTAGAGATCAGATGACTCTCTCGACAGGGAGCATGTCAGAGACGGGGACGCCGAGCGCACCATCACAACAGGAAGTTTGAAAAAGAGAGAGAGAGAGAGAGAGAGAGAGAGAGAGAGCGAGAGAGAGAGAACCAGACAGAGGCACGATACTTCCGCATGTTCATGGAGAAGAGATGCTACTCAAGTCTGATGGTAAAATGATACCAGTCAATAAAGAGGTGGAATGCGGATGTGGATGACGTGATGCTCTCTATGAGAGGCTTGCTGGATGGCAGCAGCCTTTAAATTAGCTGCTGTTTGCTAATCCTTGTTGTCTTTGCAGTAAAATACAAATGATGGTGCCTACCCCATTAAATCTACAGCATTAAATTCACCCCTACAGAGTTTACTTTCAGAAGTTCATTTAACACTGTAGGAGCTTGTTAAGCCTTGCATGAAGTTTCATTCAAGATTTCAGTCACTCACTGGTTTCTACACTCATCTGCATAAGATTCGGCCCCCCTTACATGTTTTCCTAACTGGGAATAAGTACACAGAACACACGTCTGCATATTGTAATTCACAGTTATTGTTTATTTGCTGAATTTAACATATTGGGAAACAAAATAAAACAAACGTTGCCTGTGCAAATGATATGGATATGTTTTATTAGAATTGTATTTTTCCCCCAAAAAACACAGCAAATAAATAGAAACTGTGTACACAAATAGGAAGAGAAAGGACATAATTAGGTCAGTTCTCCAAATAGGTGATGTGACCGGTGTTCAAATCTTTGCATATGACTAAATCTACACAGTACAGAGCCACTATACTGTGTGCAGTGTGAAAAGGAAAGAGTTTTGGTCACTTCAGTGCACTGGACAGTCACTGACCTGGGCTTGGAAACTCTTGAGGACAGGGGCAACCATCTCCCGCACTTCCTAAACGGAGAGCAAATTCGAAAAAGTGCGTTAATGTCAAAGCTCCATATACACAAAAGTGGCACTGAAATATAAAAATTCATGAATAAAACCTATCTACATCATGTACTAACTTGCCATTATTAAGTATTCATAATATTAAACTAATAATTACTTAATTTATTATTTAAACAGTTCAATGAACAATCAAATTTACACTTTCCTCCCCTCTGCATGTTTTTTGTAGTATTACACTGGAGACTTACGTCACTAATAAGTAATGGAACTTTATACCCCACCAATTAGCATCATCCCAAACACATTCATAAACCATCACATACTCACATACTGTGATAGACTCTAATGGACATCCTTATGTGGTCTCAGAAACAAATTCAAGCTTTAGGTCGTTTTTATCCCACCGTTTTTAGCTCCGCAATATACATTTATGCTAAGGCAAGTGTGTGATGATACACTCTCGCAGCTCTCGCCCTAATGCCTACTTTTTGATTGAATAATAAGTTACAGCAAGGTTATAATAAGCAAATTGATTTTTAAGTTGCACTGAATGAGTTTCATCATAATAATTTACAGCACAGTGAAAGCCGAAGAAGAGTGTGATTTGTCATGTTCCACCCATGCAGTGGGATCCTGTTTGGCATGCCTTTGTACAACAGCAGTCTGCCAGCTGCTGCTTTTTTGACCTGTTTGAGCAGGTCAGGCTAACAGTGATGATGAGCCACTTCTGCTCCATCAACCTAAAACCTGGCTCAGGTAACACCAGATACGGGACCATGCAACCATGGGACCACTGATAACAGCAGCACCTCAACACAATCACGCCATCCTCTCAATCAATAACTGGCATTGCCAAATCAATCGATGCCTTTTGCTCCAAATGTGGAATTGACGGAATTTTCCCCATCAAAATCAATTACAAATCGACCCTGGCATATCTGATGACTTTTGGTTCCATAATTGTCTCTGAAAGACAAACAGCATAAACTATAGACTGCAGTGAAGGACTCTGTAAAGATTCATTTCAGATCAGGTGAAAAATACTTTGGACGATCTGTACTTTACTGAAATTGTTATTCTTTTTATATAATTGCAAATACCAACCTGAAATACCATGAAATGTTTTATCTTTCCAATCGGTCAAGCTCCCACACACTTTTTATAATTTGTTTATAAAAACATAAATTCAAATTTGTAGCAGCGTAGAATGCCCACAACTATGTTAATTATTCTTTAGCTACTGCACTGCACTCAAAGCTGATTAAGATGAGGAGTGGTGCTGCTGCAGGACAGAGACTGAGTACTGGATAACATGGTGGTTTTATGCATGCAGCTGAATTTTGCAAACATTTAGTGCTTTACTGCATAGCGCTGCCATATGGCAACACTGGCTGTTTTACATTTCTGATCACGTGCCATTCCTTTGGCAGTTTGTACTTCTTTTCAGACAAACAGACATCACACGATGAGGCCTGGCCTCTAATGTCCTCTGAAAGTGAGTATAATTTAAAATTCAAACTTCTGAATACAATCTGTGGCTGCTTTTTTGCACCTTTACAGAGAGGATTACTCTGGCATGGGTGTTTTGGGGATTGATCAATGAGTGTCAGTTTAGATTTAATAAAATATAACTGTTGCCCTATGATGGCACATGACAATGAAATTACAATCTGCAATGTGTGCCAGTAGTTCTCCACTGGTGATGCTGGGCACAGCTATTTTCATATTTTCTTAGTGAATGTTCTTAGTTTATGGTATAACAGTTAAATTTTTTCATTCAATTTAATTATTTTCAGGTAGCTTTCTGTATTCTTGAAACATCTCTGTGTTTACAGCTGGTATGCACTTTATTTCTCATGCCTGGATAATGAAAGTGGCTCTGTCCCATGACACTGTACTGTTTACTCCCGTTCATGCATTGCAGATTACAGTTCCACTGTTCGCATAGTCCACACTGTAGCCATATGGCAACAAAACATCCAAAAGTATCCTCTCCAAAAAATATTACCTTTTTTATATTTTATGTGCATAATTCATGTGAATTTCATGTAAAGAAAAAGGTGCCAAATGAAGCAGAATGACTAGAGCTACAGAGTGTGATCAGTTCATGTCCAGTTACTTTAATTAAAACATCTTAATTGTATCTGTAATGTTATATTAACATTTACTTTCTGCTTGTAAATATTTCAGTATTACAACAAGTGCACGTCTGGCTCTATATTTCCAATTTTATTGGGGGAAAAAGTACTTAGTCTGATATATAAGTGTCATAATCTACATCAGAGGGGTTGGATCCGTACAACACAAGCAAAAATTTGAGAGTATGCGAACGCTGTATATCCTGATTGTCACTGATGACATTTGTGTCAAGTGGTGTGCAAATTAGGCTTTGCAGTTCGAGTTTGGAAAATTTGATGGAGGTTGAAGCTTTAAACGTCTTTAAGCACAGTCAGAGGGAAAAAAAAGGTCTGCTAACGAGGAAAAATGTAAAATGTCAGAACGTGTATAATGAGAGGTGCGTGACATGCATTTTTTCCTTCTCCTCACCTTTACCTGAGTGGAATGGGTGACTTCAATAAGGATTAGAACTACAGGAGAAATGGGGAATTAAAAGAGTGAAGGCTAAAGGCTGAGGGAGAGAATCAGGGGGTGGAGGGGGGACCTATAGTGTGAAAGTCTTTCTGCTTTTCCACAAGGAAAGTACTTTGACTGCTGGGAGATGCCAGTACAGTATAGTTGGTCTAAAATGACTCATTTCTGTGTTACAGAGGAAAAAGTGCTGCAAAGTACATCAATAAATTCTGCACACCTGGCCCAGTGATTACCATAGGCAGAGAATCAGGGCGGGGTGAGTTGGCATTTTGAGCGATATGCATTAAAAAGGATTAGGGATTAAATGAATGAGGCGAGAGAACATCCTTTAAGGCCAGGTGACATACGTAAGGGCGCCAACGCACAGGCACACAAACAAACACACCCTGACGCACAAGGCCTCTACTCACCTCCGGGACATTTTTCTTGAACTCGCGACTCAGCTCCACCAGGTGCTTATGGGAGTGCTCACTCTCTTCTTGTCGCCCAGCCAGCTGCGCCGCCACTGAATTTAGCTCCCTCTACAGAGAGAGAGAGAGAGAGAGATACAGGGAGACTTTAGAGGGAGCTGCCAACAGTCATAAACACAGCTTAGTGCGTACATAAATAAATATACACTGCTGAATATTAACAGTGTAATCCTTCATGATCTGATAGAAGGCAACTGCTTACTGTAAGCTCCAGCCCCATAAATAATTAAACCAAAATAAATCCATTGCCTACTGTAGCAGAAGGCCTTTTAGATAATCAGTATCTGAAATAATCAATACCTCTGCAACGGTCATGGGACCAGGGTGGGGGTGGAGAGGGAGAGAAAGGGAGAGAGTGAGAGTGAGAGAGAGAGAGTGAGAGAGAGAGAGAGAGAACAAAGCATCAGAGCCTTGATAAAATGGCGCACGCAGAGCTGCAAGACCAGAAGACACACATTTATCAGCCCCCAAAACGCCCGTGCCAGGGCAATCCCCGCCGTAAAGGAAAGGTGCAAGAACGCGGTCAAGCATCGTTTATGACTCTGAATCCTCAATAAGGAAACAAACATCACTTCCGTTCCTGCTGGATCGTCCCCTGGTAAAGCTGCTCTCCTAATTGAAGCCTGTGGAAACAATCCCTTATGGTGTCCACCAAATCAAGCAGCCATGATCAATCATCCTATTTCCCCATTTGTTCCCACTGAGCCAGCAGACAACGTTTCAGACCTCGCTCTCCTTTTTTTCAGTCCTCCTTACATTCTGTCAAAGGTCTTTTTACTCATCCACTGGAGAAGAATAGGGAAAAACGTGAGAAAAAACGAGAGGGGGGTTTCAATTACTGTACCAAATTCATATATGACATGGAAAATTAAATTCAGTAGGTTTTAATTAATCTGCAGTCTTACTTAAAGGCAATTTAGAAAATTATCTAATGGGAGAAAAAGAAATCCTGAGGACAGAAAAACTGTACAGTAGCTGCAGATTTGACTCTCTGTGCCAAGGATATTTTAAGCTTCTATTTTTTTTTTCCCCACACACTTGAAAAAATTGGGTTTCAGGCCTGGTGTTCGGAAGGGCCGGGTTTGGATTGTTTGACGTTTGAATGAATGACTCAGATGAGATTTGTGAACTCTATCATTAGATGTGCTTTGATTCTATGGTTTGTTCCCAAACACAAGACAGAAACAAATCAGGTTGGCAAATTGATCCTTAATCGAAGGTTGAGATAAAGTACTCAATGGGCACTCACAAAACACAGCACCTCATCATGAAAAACAAGAGCAGACTGGTTTAAGTGAGGAAAAGTCAAACTTGCACAATTTCCCCTGAAGTTTGCTTCATTAATTCTGCGCTGGGGCTGCATGGCTAATATAGATATGTAATAAACGCTAATGGCTACCACTTAATAGTGGTTGGACACCCTGCAAACATGGCTGCATCATTACACACTTTCCTCAAACTGTGTCAGGTTGTAAAATAATCTTGAGAACAATTCACTAAAGGCCAGTTTTGGAGGACTTCATGATATCTATGTAAGACTTTCACGACAACTGACATATACCTACACAAACATTTTTAAAAAGGCTTATTAGTACAGACACTTTGGTCAGTTCTGTGGTCATTTAACCTCAGAAAACTGTATGAGAGCTGATAATAAGCTGTTTATGTCAGTTGTCATGAAGTTGTTATGTAGCCTTACGAACACTGGCCATCAGTGAGGTGTTCTCAGGCCAGATGGGTTTCCATCGCCGTTTTGGGCAAAATAGAAGGATTTTTTTGTAAAAAGCCAATAAAACAGCATTGTGAATAGTCTGTGCTTCCACTGAGTGACATTACATGATTAAAGCTGTGCTTTCTCTCCTCAGGACAGTCACTCTTGTGACGACAGGTCGTTGTCCCAACATCTGGCTTGTGACATAAAAAACACAGAATTTCATCTTGGCTTTGCCCCAGCACCTTTCTGAAAACAGAGCTCTCTTGTTTTAGAAAGGTAACGCTCAGAAGAGTAGGCCAGGCTTTGTCCGATCTCCTCTCCCTCACACCTGCCTTAAACCCCTTAACACAATGAATCATGTTTTTGAAATGTCATGTGACTCACAAGAGAAATCCTGTGCCTTAAATGTAACAATATAATTGCACATTTACATAAACATATATTTGCATATATCATTTGAATACATCATTTGAATATATAATTTGAATATATCATTTGAATATATCATTTGTAAACCGAATATTAATGTGTGCATTGGATTCTTGCTACACTGTTGCCTGTACATATATAAAAGTACAGTCAAAGTTGGCCTTTACTATTTTCAGCCAAGCAATGTCTATTTTTAGACATTGATAAGGCATACATTATCAGAAATTTAAAAAGTCTACTTCAGCTAACTTAACACAGTTTCAGGCTATTGGGTTGATTCAGGCAATGTTAAATAGAGAGTATAATCTTTCCGTGACATTCAATTTTTTTAAATCCAGTGAAAAACTAAAGAAGCAAACTTCTAACACCAATCTTGTCTTGGCTGATAAGGTGTTTTAGAGGTGAGGGGATTTAGCCTAAATGACATAACTGATGAACTGAATGTGGGGTATCTAAACATCAATGATAATTGAGAAATAACCAAAAATGGCAGAAAAGTATCCCTAAAAAACTATATCCACTCGGAAGGTATTAAGCTCCAGTGCTTTTTTATTAAATGAAACCTATATGATTCCGTTAAGCCCTAATTGTTGAGGGACTTAAGAGAGTTTTTGGCCTGGGATGGCTGATTTAACCTCTATTAGAATTAAGCAAACTAAGAGCAGCTAATCTAGCTGACTGACGTCCACAGTGTGGGTGAGGGGCCGTCTGAATGTCAGGCATAGTCAAGGCCTGTAATTGTCTGCCACTTCAAAAAAAATCATAAAGAGCCATTTTAATCTTTCTGCTAGTGACGTTTCCTGAGCCATGCCATTGTCATCTGGACACTGATGATCCAAGTGTGTCTTCTCAACTCCAGGCAGATATCTTTGCAGTGGTTAGGAAGATGGTACATTTCATAAAAAGTGTTTTTCCCCCATAAATAGCCTCGTTATTGACGTGGTAAATGCATGTGCTTTAGTGTGGAGACACTCCTTCTCTACTTCATTCTTCTTTCTCGAGACTCGAGTTACATGCCATAAGAGAGGCGTCTGCACCTGCGAGGCATTTTTAAGCTACTTCTCCCAGTTCAGTGAGGAGATAAGACCATGAGGATATACAGCTAATACTAAAAATATACCTCGCACATTGTTAAGATGGCAAATCATAGAAACTCACGCTTAACTTTTATCAGAAGCATCATTCAACAGCGTGCTACTTTTTTTTTTTGACAAATAGTTGTAGTATCTGAGGCATCCCAACTGACATCTTTACTCTCAGTCTGTTCAACAGAGAGGAGCTAAGTGCAGCAGCTGAAAATAAACCTGCTTCTCTCTCACCTTTGGAGAACAAACTCCTTTCTCTTCTGCCCCCTCCCTTCCCCACCCCCGTTTGTTCCTTTCACTTTGGCTCAGACAGGCGTCAGACCCACCTGATGCTGCAGCACTTCCTGAGAGCTCTTCTTCTCTCGATCTTCTCTGTTTACCCATCATGCACTAAGTTCTCCGAAGCTGCCTGTTAGCGTGGCGTGTGATGATGCGCGTTAGTCAAAGTTCTTTGCCAGCCTAGACAATTACTACACACATGAGAGGCGCGAATCCCGGGGTGGCACTCCCACGGACACTAATCAAAGGCAGCTCACGATTCCACGTGTGCTAGAGCACTTCAAAGTTCTCCCATCTGCGACAATCATTTGATTTCACATGACTCTCTGGTCAGGAACCATCTCTCTTCAGCATGCTCCTCCTCAGATCTCTGCACAAGCACAGCACACATCAAGTCAGTTCTAATGATCAACAGTGAGGCGCTCAAGGCGTGTAAAAAGGCAGACGACCACAGTCGAAGCTTGCCGTTTGTAAAAAGGCAATCGGTGATTGCTGCATTTTCGGTACGTGGTGGCCATTCAGGTCAATAGCGAGGCCCCTGTCATTAAGCCTGTGCCACTCAAACATCCGGTGGTAATTGATGAATTTCCCCCTGGGAAGCACCGCTGCTGTGGGGGTGGGAGGAGCTGTTCTGGGAGAGGAGGAGCCCCACTCAGCCTGCTGAGGCCAGCATCTGTCAAACTATCCGACAGACAGTCTAATGCTGTAAATTGACCAGCCGAGGTTATTCCCCTGTTTCAACTCCATGGAGTGGACGGTTTGATTATGCAAAGGAAGAGACAGGAGTGAACAACATGGAATGAGGCTGGACGGCATGCATGAACAGACATCATAGGTATCATCAGTGGTGATGTAGTCCATCCTAAATGGATGGACTGTGGCCTAGAGATCACAACAGACTGCTTATAATGGAACAAATAAGGTTTGTACATTGTCAGATATAATAACCAGGCCAGCTATCACTCCGTATATCTTTAATACCACAAGGCATGCAGTCGATGAATACTGCAGAAATGCACACGCTGTGGAAATAACCTTCAGATGTACTATAGCACCGGATAATCTTTACAATTGATTGCCACGAAATATGTGGCACGAGAAGCTGATGACAACACGGAACTGGGGACGGGGGGGCGGGGAGGTGGGGTGGAGGTGTTGGGGGGGGTGATGTTGACATCTGGAACAGCAGACAGCACTTGGTTCCACCCACTGAGCAGAAGTAGTCACACTAGCATAAGTGAACCGCAAAAAAGAGGGGGAGGGGGAGAGGGAGAGGGGGGGAAGTGGGTGGTAACAACAAAAAAAGAAAAATGCAGATGGAGGTATTATTTTTCTTTTTGTATCCCATCTAATTGCAATCATAGGCAGATGTCTGAAAGTGTGACAGCATCAGCAGAATTGCTGCTGAGAGCACAGAATCTTTGTCTAAAAATAATCAGACGTTCTGGGCTCTGCTGTTTGTTATAATGGTAATCGATGCTGGAGGCTTTGAATTCCATCAATTTATAGATCCACTCTGTTCTGCCTGGTGACTGCACTCCCTCTAAACCCCTGCTGCACACACACACACACACACACACACACACACACACACACACACACACACACACACACACACACACACACA
>JBBJLR010000018.1:7166270-7177954 GCA_037577145.1 Brachypetersius gabonensis
GTGTGTGTGTGTGTGTGTGTGTGTGTGTGTGTGTGTGTGTGTGTGTGTGTGTGTGTGTGTGTGTGTGTGAATGAGTGTATGTGAGTGCAAATGCATCTCACCGCTTGAGCAGCCATCTCTTATCCCACAGCCAATAAAAAGCCATCCCCAGTGTCCACACCAATCTGAACACCGCCATTCAACAGCGGCCCATGGCAGGAGCGCGGGGAGTTTGGGAGAGAGGGACTGGCGAGAGTGAGAGAGCGTGAGCTTGAGTATGTGTGTGTGTGTGTGTGTGTGTGTGTTTGTGTGTGTGTGTGTGTGTGTGTGTGTGTGTCTGTGTGTGTGAGTCTGTGTGTGTGTTGTACAAAACGTCTGAGGGAGGGTACCATGCAGTCAGTTCCCCGCGTCTTCTCTCAGACGGGCTGTAAAGCCTTTCCAGCAAATTCCTTACATTCATCTGTGTCAGAACGCTCGGCACACATTAGCCGTTTACATGGGAGGAAACACAATCTATTTGATGCTACACTGCCCACACGTCCAAAGCCCTTCCCTCAATGCCGCAGCTTCACACTGTTTAACTTCCATCTCATATTCCAGGCAGGCAGGCAGAGGGGGGAAAAGCGGGCAAGCCGAGGCAACACACTCCATCTTCTCGTAAATCACCATTTAAACTTGCGGCTAAATGAAATCTGCCTAAAAGTAAACACGGGCCACTCGACGTTGTGCTGCGCCACACATTTGTTTATATTTACCTTGCGATGTCCAATTGATTTTTATTGTTCCCGTAATGATGAATGCAAACGGAGAACAGGCTAGTGGGAGAAGTCACATGTGGTTTTTTTCACTGTTCTTTCATTTGTTGTTTTTTGTTTTTTATCCTATCGGAACGCTGCCAGCGCGAAGATTCGGAGGTAATCAGTGGGTCAGCTGCTTGGTTGGCCGAGGCGGCCGGTTGGTGAGCTCTGTGTAAATGTCAGCTCACTCATTACCAAAGCAAACTAACATGGCCGACGGAGCGGTGATAGATGGCTGACCTCAGAGGAGCGTCCACGCTGATAGCGAAAACTCCCTCTCCATCACCATCCTCCTTATTCATCAATCCATTTATCGCCCATGTATCAAAGGCGGCTCGGACCATGTCGTCGCAGGTGTGCGATCAGTCACATACAGGAGGGCTCAAGTCGAACTGATAAATGATGACTATGGAGATATTAAGAACCTCTTTGTCTGCTCCAAACACCGCTCGCAATCTGCAGACTACACCACTCAGCCTTTACAACGAACGGCTAATTCAAGACGTATGACCTTTAGAATAAGCGGTGATCATGAGCCTTGATGACAGCTAATTTTTTTTTTTTGGCTGCACTCATCAAGCTACAAATCAACTAGGCCTGTACCCCTCGTAATACAAGCCAAACAATGTGTTGTAAGGGAGGGGGAATAAAAGAGGAACAAAGGGGACCAGCGCTTTCTGTTCATTTTCTCTCGGCAGACGAACACATTAAAAGCTGTTTTCTGCTCAGCCGTGAATTCGGCGGCGTATCATGACACGAGCTGCCGCGGTCCAGCGGCTCCCATCTGTACCGGGCCGTCTCAGAGGGGAACGGGAACACCACGGGAGTACAGCAACATACAAAAGCGGAGGAGGCGCCTCTACTCGGCCCAGCCATGCGCTTCCCTCCTGGGCTCACCAGAACAGTTTGGATGGCGGAACAGTAAGAGAGGAGGGAGCGGTGCTTTCCCTCGAGTTGGTGAGAAGCAAGAGAGGGGGTGACTACACAAATCCCACAGCCAGCAAAGAGACGCCCAACAGGGGCTTCCTGAAGTGTGAACCCCCCTCATCATCACACCCAGTCCTCCAGACAACTGAATCCATCATTAGATCAGTTACACGCGCGGATGCAAGTCCAACACCGAGATGAATGGAGGCGGAGAGAAAGGCAAAGTCGTGAGAGGAAGGGATGTTGCACTACAGATTACAATTCTAATTTCTGTTATTTGTATTAACAAAAAACTGTTCATCTTGAGCCTCCAAATGTAATGTTTATAAGTAGAAACAACAAACATTTTGAATGTAATCTAGTGGCTATACGACACAACACCTGTGAAGTTTTGCTCATTTTTATGTATCTCATAGCAAGTCTAACTGTGTCCAAATCCCCAACAAGTCTGCTTCAGACCCAGTGAAGAGCTGGATGTAGTCTGAATACGTTCAGAGAGGTTTTGGGGTGTATTCACAAAAAATAAAATATTTGGGGACTACAGACTTGATTTTTTAGCAATGTTAGCCTCCAGGGCTAAACGAATGATCAGCTAAGTGAAAGCTAATGACCTAGTCATATAGTTCTTCAAATGTATGTGTGTAATTAGATATGAGAGCTGTATAGTTTGAAAGAAAATAGCTAAGAATGAACCTTCTGTCAGAGCAAAAGCCACTGAGAATTTTAGATAAAACTCACATTACAGTCAGAAATAAAAAAAAATGATATGAAGATACTACAAACAAAAATATTAATTCAGTGCGCTGTAAACTCCATGTTCACTATATAGGAAAACTGCTAGCATGTTAAACTTAATATGTCTGTTATGTAATCATTGACAGCAATATAAAAACATGTCGATAATATTCATTTATAAATGTGGATAACTGAATAGCAAAATGGCCACAGTGTTTATTACTACAGTACATTTATCCCACACTCAGAGACATCAAAGTGAAATTTGTGAAGTGTGAACCTCCACCTTCACCATCACACTCAGTCCACCTAAATCCATCATTAGATCAGGTATATGCACCAATGCAGGAGCTGAACAGAGACAGATCCATCAAAAACCTGCAGAATGTGGGTCAGATCACAGAAGTGAGCATGGAAGCATAAGGAAACCTTGGACGATTCGTACAAGGCGCCTGAGGTCACCATACGCACATGATTTCAGCAACGTGGGGGGAGCCTGAGCCCAGTCCGACCACCCACAGTGCTCTTGTCTCGCTCACACCTATCCACTCCTCTCGGCTGCACACGAAGGACGTCAGGGATTTGGCCCTCTTCTGCTCCAGCTGGAGTGACAGCACCACAGCGAGAGATAGCGAGGGGACAGCAGCTAAAAAAAGAAATTAAGTTCAAACTAAATCAGGAGGCTTTTAGCGGCGTTATCTGAGCCTTTCCACAGATACCACAAGTTAATTGATCTGAAGCATCTCAGGAGTCCAAACTCCCCTTCGACCACGTTTTCCTTTTCATGCACGTCTATTCAGGTCCTATGTAATCAAAGCGGGAAAGCTTTTCAAGACCTCAACCATCAGATTCCTCACCATATCAGTCGATACATTCCGATCGCCGATCATTTTCTTTAGAAGATCCAAAGTGAGCGGATATTAGCCTTGCCCTCTCAGCCAAAAGAAAAATAATAATAATAATAATAATACAAAAAAAAACCCAAACTGTAAACACGCCACAAAGAAAATTATGCTACAGTGCGATCCATTATTCATTTAAGATACATTTTTCATTTAGGAGAGGAGTGGAGGAGACGAGCAATGATGAATGCATTGCTCAGGATGCAATTTGTATGTAAAATAACAGAAGATTAAAGAATATGTTTTAAGTGCAAATGTAGTTCACTGCCATTTAAGGGGGGGGGGGGGGGAAATACAGTCAAGGAGGAAGAAAAGAGCCCATGGCAATGCATTCTAAAAATCACTTAGTGCTACTAGGAGAGGCTAAGTAATGGGGCACAATAAGACTGAGGCATTCCAGGACATGGTGCTCAGTCTCTCCATCATCAGATGAATAAGTGGATGGCCATAACTCAGAGAGCAGATTTTCATTGATATATCATTTGGCAGGCCATTTGAAAATGCACGGTAAGTAAACCAAATAATAGTGCATCAACGCAACCTCCTGAGTATGCCTTTCTCTTCCCATCTCCCTCCCTCTCTCCCTCTCTCTCTCTCCCACTTTCTCTTTCACCCCCTCCCTACCTTCTTCCCCTCTGTCCCTCAAATGAACAGAGACTCCAGCATAATACACACATACAAACACTGCAAAATCACAGCATACACAAACACTAAGAGGAACACTTGTTTCTCTCTTTCTCTCTTCCTCTCTCTCTCTCTCGCTCACATGCACATATACACACAGCCTTGCCTGCTGGGCATCCTCTCTGGACACACTTCTCATCAACTTCATTCAGTGAACACCGTTTCAGCTGAGTGGCTCGGTGAGCCAGGCACAGAGAGGGACAGGAGAAGAGGAGAAAGGAGGAGAGAGAGGCCTCAGTTGCACAGCAGAGGAAAAGGCCCTATTACTGAGAGATGGGAGAGAAACCGTACCTGAGACAGAAAAACATTCAGCCACAATATATAGCAAGGCCTCTGGTCCTCAAGTGCACTCTATTGACCATTAGCATTTATAGTCTACACAACATGGACAAACTATTATATTGCAATAGTCCTCACATACACACTAATGAAGCAACAACGTGATATAATTAAAGACTGGGCTGAGTTGTTTTGGCTGAATTTATTAACTTTTGTAGGATTATGTGAATACCTGGATTCATCAAAACACCCACACACACTCATATGGAACTAGGGTTGTCAGAATGCTCTCAGCAAAAACACTAATGAGAGGGTTCACCTGCATATCAGTATTGTACCAGTATTGTAAACATGGCACAAGACTAACTTTTCTTCTATGACACCAATACTGAGCCCTTAAGGACCAGCTGATTCCAACATTGGTCTGATACTTTGCATCTTTAAAAACACGTTGAAAGCTTAAAACAATCAATGGACAAACTACTCAAATAATGTACAGGATCAATACTGTACAGGACTTTGATGTGACCATTACTTAATTTTAAAGATCTTATTACATGTGGGATTTGGAGGGGGTTTAGCAAGAAAGCAGCACAGCCCAGAGATAAACACCAACTTCTAAAAAGTTAAGCATATTTAGATTTTTTAATGCACACAGTGATTATTTCATATTTAAATGTCTAGATAGACCACTATAACAGCTGACAGCATACCATAAGCAATCTGGGGGCTTATTGTCCAAGCAGGTGGGCCTGGACCCCACCAGGATTCGCTGCAGCTGCACCTCTAAAGGAAGAATTTAATTTACACATCTGGTAGATATTCTTACTCAGAGCTATAATTTAATCTGGTTACAGATGTGGGTAAATGTAGCGTCAGGAGTCTTGCCCAAGGACTCCTCAATGTTTGTGCTTGCCGAGATGGAGAATAAACCAGTATGCTGCCTAGAAAACAGCATTGCTACCTTCTAAGTTAAACCAAATGGTTTGCTTTAAGCAACCATAGCCAACAAGGCTTACATAAAACAACCACATTCTTATTTTTGTTCAAATTCAGCTGTATTTTATACAGCAATCCTTGTATTATACTTAGCTAATGTTCATATGATAGCTTCAGGCTAAACGTGACCTACTTTACTACCCTTATGCTCAGCCATAAGTTACAAACGGATGCTTCAGGTGTAAAATATTGAACAATATATAACAGATTTGCTCTTTTTTGTCTTTTTTTCATTTTCAAAAGCTGATCCAGAATTTTCTGCTAGTATCAGTCCATTACCAATACTGTTCTCTAAAAATATCAATCAGCAAACTACACATTATGCATCTTTAGACATGCATTCTTAAAAGAGGTGCCACAAAGAGTTCTTTGAACCATTTTTGCAAATGAGATGTGAAGAAATTTCTAAATGATAATGATCATAGTCTTTTCCATAAATGTTTTAACTCCCCCTTCTATGGCAGAAGACATGTAGAAGGATGTTTTGTAGTACCAAAGCCTAACACCAATTAACATCAATGCAAAGTTAAATAGAGAACATTTACATCATAGAATGAGCTGCCATTTCTTAACAAAAGTAAATATTAAATCAAAGAATCACCTGAGTCAGTTATATTTGTAATCCTTGCTATTTTACTAATGGGCGTATTTGTAGTATTTTTTTTGTTTGTTTAGTTTTAGTGTTGTTTCAATTTGGGTTTTTTTGCATTTGAATTTTTCTTGTGATGTAATGCATTTTTAGTTTGACTACTATGATTATCTACTTTTCGGTCACTGAGAGGAATAGCAGGCTCTATGGCTCAATAGCAGGCTGTATGGTTCAGTTAATGAGGATCCTATAAACAATAAAGGACATAATGTCAAAGTTCATTACTAATTTAAGAGTTTTTTAAGAACTATTACATTATAGGGAGCTTCTAAAACCCCTAAAAAGGTTCTTCAGCCTCACATCTAATGTATAAACATTACAAATATTACAATGGCTCATTAGTGCAGTGGTCCTCAGGGACCTCCAGAGGGTCAAAATCTTTGTTTTGACCCAAATCACAACATGTAGGAAAGGGAGCGAATGCTGACCCATTAGCCAAGTACCCCGGAGAGCAGGACTGAGGCGTGTGCAGGTGAAGAGAGGGAAGAGGGGGAGGTGACAAAATCTATTTAGGTCGGCCCAATCGATCCCCTCCCCCAGCCCACCCCAAGAGGTCGGCCTGGGGAGCTCAGAGAAGCCTTTTATTCCTTCTGGGGAAGGCAAGGCCTTCCCTGGCCCTGGCTTCACCTCGGGGCTCTCTCACAACTGCTGCAGAAAACATTAGACATGTTATAAAGGAATGAACTCCAAAGGCATAAGGGGGGGAATCTAAATGCACAATCAATTTTGGCCACAGGTGTATGTTTTTCTGCTCAACATGTAAGAATGTTGGTTTCTAAACTAGGCTGTATGTTGCGAATTTGTGTGTAGGTGTGTGTGTGTGTGTGTGTGTGTGTGTGTGTGTGTACACGTCAGTGGTAATGAAGAGTGACTGCTCAACGTGGTGAGGCAGAGAAGAGCGCTGTGTTGTGCTGCCCAGATGAAAGGATAGCGGAGGAAAGGCCTGCGAAAGGGGCAGCCCGAGAAAATACCTGTCAGACCATTTCAGTCCACCATGGGCAGCAAATCGGCCTAATCCAGCCGGCATGTACAAGCGTCTCAGCTGTCTGACAGAGAAAAGGGAGGAGAGGAATGGAGAGAGAAAGAGAGACTGAGGAAAGGAAATTAGATCCATGGTTTGTAGCCCTCGCCCCGTTCCTCGACAGGCGTGTTCCGGCTCAAAGGCGCTGGCTAATCCTCACCTCTCTCCTGCTCGTGCTCCTGTAAAACGACTTCTCACAGCTGCCTCAGAGCGGCCCACCGCGGCAACTCTCCACTGACGGAACGCCAAAACATGCGCAAACACACACTCTTAAACGTGGACACACAAACACACCCCCACACCTCAGTAGACCGCCATAGCTCATTTAACATCCCTATCCCTCCAGCAATGCCCTCCCATGAGAAAGAAACACAGAAGGAAAAAAGAAACAAAGTAAAAAAATAATAAAGCCTTTTTGATCATTTAGAAACCTTTTTCTTTCCCACAGTGTGTCAACAGTGGCAGTATACTCCCTGAGTATTTTCCACTGAAAATGTAAGGCTCCTGATTCTGGGCTATTATCACATTATTACTTGTTTTAGCTGAAACTGTTTGGCCAATCTGAGCCGCACCAACAAATGTGTTCTTTCAAAACTGTTGCCAGGTTGGACGAGGTTTAAAATATGCTCAAAAATCTAATTCCGCCTAATATCTACAAAAACAATGTGCTGTTTAAGAGAAATGTAACTTTTTTCCTGATTTTGGCATCTCACTCGGTTGATCTCAAATGATAAATTTGATTTGATAATGATAATGGTGATAATGATGACAATTTCTGCCAAAACAATTTGCCAATCCAGTTTTTTTTAGATTTAGCACTATGTATTATCAACACTACATATAAAACTCAGAAGACATGTTTCCTATCCAAGTCTGTGTCTCTATAGACAACCAATTCACATCAAGCCACTCTGAATGGATCTGTTTAGATCTAAACCACTGAAGGACGCAGACAATCGCTAGAATTTCCTTTCCATTTCTAATGATATACATTTTTTGGCATGTGACATTGTTTGGTTAGACCAGGTATCATGTAATCAGTCAATGTTGACACGTGTTGCAATTTCTAACCTGCCTAGTCTCAATAATTTACAAAAGCGCAGTCCATCTGAGTCATGTAATGCATTTTAAGCAGGACACTCAACATAGTGAATCTAAATTCATTAGTCTGAATGGGATTCTGTGAAGCTTTTCCAACTCACCAACGGCGGCTATGAAAGTACGAATCTGTGGGTGAAACACTGGCTGTCTTTGAACATTAACATTTTGTTCTGGGCAATTTGGTTCCAGCTTTTCATCATATGTCATTCACACCTTACTTCTCTCATAATGGTTCATGGACATTGAAATCTGCTTAGTTTCAGCTGCCAGATGTATTACCAAGATGCTGATACCATTTTGAGATCACAGGCTTCTGTCCATCTTCACTCTTAAAATAGCCACAAAAGTTCTTTAGGGGACCATGTTTCACAAGATACTTCATCTCCTATAATGTAAGTTCCCCCGGTTTATGTAAATGCTTGAGGTATCAGACGTCATGCTGAGGCTGTTTGGTGTTTCTAAGTCACATAGAACCAAAGATATTGTAATTTTAACATGTACACATTTAACAAACAAATGCGTAATAATAATACCGGAGTTTTAAAAACAGTGTCACACACAAATGCCCAAAAAGAACAAAGGTCTTTTCTGTTATTTTAGGTCTAAGAAAAAACACAAGATCTTTGACTGACCCCATGAGAACTTTCAGGGTAGTCTCCAACCACAAGTGGGTGCAGAGGGAGGGGGTCCTGGAGAGTGGGAGAGGGGCAGAGTAGCGGCATGCCAAGCTAAAGAGCAGCAAACAAATAAAAAGACATTTTACTGACAATTAACTTGTGGTTCATCTACAGCATCATACAAAGAAACCTTTTTCGCACTGTTTTGTTTAAGAGTGTTGGTGGGTGGGGCTATCAGATGGACAAAACAGACGGACACAACGGACATCGGGAGGCAACGAAATACCAGGATGAGGACGTTCACCCTGGCTATGAGTGCTTATTCTGACACACAGAACAAGGCCTCATTTACAAGTTCTGGGAACCCACAACACTGACTGTTCTCACATTATAGCAATTGTTTGGGGGAACGCTGCGCCCCAGCGTTATCGTGGAGAAGGTGCTGAAGATAAGAGAGCACGTCAGGGCCGGAGAACGGCTGCTTTCAGGACCAGCTGGCGGGGGACGGGCACAAGGGGGAAAGCTGGCTACTGGCAGCCTCTCAGCAGAGCACTCCACCTTTAAGAGCAGGACAGAGCAAGGGAGAGAGAAAATGTTTCCTTCCGAGGCAAGAAAGAAGAAAAAAAAGAAAGAGAGCCCACACACTCGAGGCCTTTCATCTTCTCAATGAATAACCCAGCTTGAAGGAACCATTTCAAAGCTGGACTCGTTCACCTGCTCTCATGCTTACCCTGGGAGGAGACTCAGAATGGAGAGTGAGGGACAGAATGGAAAACAGGAGGAATAAAGGATTGTGCAAGTAAAAGAGACCTCACTTGTCACACAATGCCTAAACACTGAAAAAAGAAAGACATATGGGCCATTTTGGGGAGTCCTACAGTAAGAAAATCATTATGTTAAAAGAAAAAAGTTGTCTGGGGCTTTTGTACAACGCGCATGGCCCTGAACAAAGCGACGCCGCTCTTAGCTCTTCTCAAACTAACTCTATGGCCTTTGGCTTAACTGCCACAAGCAAGTGCAACCCAGAGAGAAAACCACAGGAAATAAAAAAGAAAATCAAACTATTCCAGTAAAAGCCCCAGACGCAATGGCGGAGAGCGAGAGAAGGGAGAGATTTATCCCTTCACGGCCTTTTGACACTAAATTAAACTGTTGAGTCCATTCCCCGTGCCAGCTAGTTATCTTTCCAGGCTAATTTAACACTATAATTTACGTTCCATATAAAATACGTCCCGATATGGCGCTGTCGTGGCAGTACATCATTCTCGGCGAGCGCTTCGGTTTCGGCAAAAAGGACAGAATTAGATCATATTCATGATGCAATTAAACACTTCAGTGGGAATCAATGTAAAACTGATGAGCCCTGAAAACAATGCATATGGCTGAGAACATTAGAACACATTACCTTCCCCTGGATCCCCTCCACAGACGCAATTTAAACCCCTCCAACACTCTCGGCTGCCATCACCGCTGCCTCATAACGCGCAGCCATAATAAATGAATTTTTCACAAAATTATTCAACTACTAAATTGCCCATGGTAACTGAATATCAGATGAAAGTGATGTGAATTATTAAGTAGAGATACTGTTTGTTCTCATCCAGAGTATAATAATCACCCAAATGAGGGAAGGGAGAATAAGGGAGGGAGAGAGGGAGAGAGAAAGATCGAGAGAGGGAAAGGGAGAGAGTGAGAGAGAGTATGAGAGGTGCTATGAGAGTCTTTTATAATAAATACTGCCATTGATGTAGACTCGAGGAGAAGCTGGTCTGCGGCCTTGGTTGCCTGCTGAGATGATGGCATCGACCATTTCCCATCGGGCGGAAGTGTGGGTTTTCTTGTGGTTTCAACTATGAGCAAATTACTAAGCTGTTTCGAAATGAGTTTGCATGATCCGGGTTTAGCTAATGTTGATAGAACTCACTCGCTTACTTCTCTGCAAACCATCGCACAACGTGAGCATAAGCACAGTCTTTTGTGGACTGGTAGACCAAGTAGACCAAGTAGACTTAAGTATACTAAAATACTATTTAAAAGTATATTCACATATTTTTAAGTATGTTTAAAGATCAAGCAGATTTACTGCATATCACACTACACATACAGTACAGTACCAACCTGACAGCCCACACATCTGTGGCCCCCAAGATTAAACTGACCTGAACAGTGTAAATGCAGACAAATATAATGCAAAATCCAACAACATAATGAACCTCAAGAAATATCCTGAACTTTTCTGTTTGTATCAATTCATCAATGATGGAGGAATAGCACTGGTCAAAAAGAGCACTTGTACTGAAAATTCAACAAGTTAGCTAGTGCTGTTCTTACCTGGCCGATCAACAAGCTGCCTAAAATGTTTGCTTTTGAAAATGAAATAAATCTGTCTTATTTTAAATCACTACGGCTGACTGCATTTATATTTTATATAAAGTGCAATACCAACACAGTCCATTAGAGGAAATGCACTGACAGACCACTTTATTGGCATCTCTACCTTGCTTTTGTGCAATTAAACACTGCAAAAATAATACCCTGGCATGTGAAAGCAACTTAAATCTAGTCATCATGTATCTAATTTCTATATTTACCTCATTACTAGACCGTTATAGATAAATCATCTTATTTCCATTCCCTTCGTTTCCTTTATTACTGGTTTACTGGTTGCATGATGCAGGTCATTCTGCTTCTTTCAAAATATTACATATATTAACCACATTTACGAAGATTTTACTCACCATGTTATCATTTTTGTAGTATAGAGACCGCAGTCAATTTGCTGAAGTGTTAGCCATCCTTCAGTCCTTCATCAGTGGTCAGTTTCTGACCAGAGAGTCGCTCTTGGCTTAATATTTCTGGATGGTGGAGCACTCGCAACCTAGCAGTGACACTGACATGTAAAAACCCTAACAATGCCACTGTGCACACACACACACACACACACACACACACACACACACACACACACACACACACACACACACACACACACAC
>JBBJLR010000018.1:7185322-7203847 GCA_037577145.1 Brachypetersius gabonensis
CACACACACACACACACACACACACACACACACACACACACACACACACACACACACACACACACACACAGAGCTGGCTTTGGGAGTACACTTGTCAGAACAAAGACGGCATTATAATAAGCACATATTTCTCCCCTCCTTCCCTCTCTTGTCTTCTTCAGTGTGTCGCGCTAAGTCGAAGCGCTCCAAGTCACACTGGAGCCCGACCCTAATCACTCCGCTGTATCAGGAAACGGAGAGGGGGCTGTTCTCGCAAAAGCATCAACGTTGGACCTTCGTTAAGCCAATCAAAACGGACAAACCCCTTCTTTTAACGGGACTCAAAGATGAATCTGTAAAGACTGCAGAACTCATAATCGCCTGTGAAAGTAACACTAGCACATTTCCATTAAACGCTGATTACGGAGCACTAATGCACTGTTTTGTAAGGATAGATGCAAGCTCAGCAAGCCAATTCCTGAGAATGCCTAACGCAAACAATTAGAGGAATAGATGCAAAGTCAATAATTCAGAGGTGAGACAGCTGAGGTCAAATATGAGGTCTTTGTTTTGTGACCTTCATTATTTGAAGACCACAATCACAGGTTCAAAGTGTGCTCAGAACTCTACCTGCAGGTAGAACAACCCCATTCATCTACAGTATCTTATTCAGTCCCTCAGTCCAGCAGAATTATACCATTCATTTGAACAAAACTCATTGAAAGTGGTTTGATGAAAGGTACATGGCTGGGCATTATAGAGGCAGACCACAATGATGCATTTGAATATTTAGTAAAATGGCTACATTTGTGTTGTAGACATCAGAACCCCTGGTTCATGGTAACCACCACTTCAAAGAAACCAGAGGCAGATTTGTCTAGATCAAACCACTCTGACTGACTTTGTTTACATCTCAACCTTTATTGTGCAGGTTTTTTTTCAATATTTCTTTTAATTGTATCCTGTGTCATGCGTTCTACAATGCCCAAAGCAGTTCGTTTTTACCAGACCCTGATAAGCTGACATCTGTCTGCCATGTCGGCCCGATCCTACATCAGTTTTGCTTTCTGACTGATGGCAGATAAGATGGAAACAAGTGAACAAGCAATCTAACCTTGGATCAGCACTTTAAGGAAAGTCCTACACTGAACGTAGGTATCTTGCTCATTATTCTTGACTTGGGTCACCCTGTCCCAACCATAAGCTACACTGTTTACCATCAAAAAGCCAGGCATCAAGTCTCTTCTGGCTTTACCAAGTTGCCTCAATCAGAGGGATTATATTAACTTTCTCAGTGAGTTCTTTTCTGACACATTATCTGAGCCTCGTCCTTGCTGGCGTTAAAACCTTAATTCCACAGGAGAAAAAGGAGCAGGCCTCAGCTAGTGCCTCTCCTGGGGTATTCCCCTCTGTCCCATTACCTACCATAAATCCGAATGCATTACGATAAGGTGCATAAAATGAGTCATCCATCTGGACAGTAAATAAGAAGTTGTCAGTGGCCTGACGCCAAGCCCAGATCGCTGCCCTTCCTCTCTGTATGTGCCCCGCCAGACTCCACTGCTATTGAACCGCAGCTAAAAAGGTTCTGATAAATAAGGGCACGTATGCTCCATCCCGCTGGATGCTAATGGTGTCGCCGTATGAGGGACAGGCAGTAGGCCTATGTGTTTCGCAATCATTCAAAAGGGAAATTGCTCGCTACTATAACGGCATAGCTTGATGCACACTACCCAAGACTGTCAAATGTTTCATTTAGTAAAACTCTTCTTTTAACTGTCCCGCTTCTTCTGTCTTTTCTCATTCCAGGCACCGTTCTCAGACACTCGATTTAATGAAGCGTGTCCAGTGCTGGTGGAAATTACAGCGGCTAAAATGATGATTTTGGGTCAAAGCACTGCGCTTGCTTGCGCTCCGAGAACAGTGAAGTGCATTCTAAGATATTTGTTGCCCACAATTAGCTGATGAGCAAATGCATAATGCCAGCAAGGCACATATCTCCTAGCTGAAGGCAACTCCCGGCAAAGGGCAGAGCAAGAGCTAAATTCTAACCTTCTAATATTTTCACCACTTCTCTTATTTCTCTCCACCGCTGTTGCTTTGGGAATGCACTTCTCCTTAGTCGGTATGTTTATCTGTCAGCGCACAAGTGATTTGTTGTAGTCACAGGAGGGTGCCATCTCCCAGCATAAAAACAGAAACTAATTTTTTATTTAAAAATGATCTTTTAGAACTGTATAAATTACACGTTGCCTGTGCTGTCTAAAGAACACAATGATGTATAAGGGAGTTAGTATCAGAGATGATGGACGGATAAGGACTGATAATATAAGACCCTCAACATTCGTCTCCTTTTTTATTATTTTTTTCCAAAACGAAATTAGTTTTTGGCTGCATCTGATTTTGACATGACGGAAAAGCAACAATGTAATAATCTACTGAAAATGCATATTTTGTGCAAAGTTTACAATGGCACTCTTCACAAATTGCCCAAAATGCTTCCTTAACAAGCACATTTCCCCACATTAGCGTCTGGTTATTACATTATAAGACAGAAGTCAAAAATAGGATGCAATGTTCACCCAGTTTTTTGTGTGTATCGCACGAATCGCACACACACGTTTGCTGTTGCATGGCAGATTTGCCCATGCATTAAGTATAATGAACCACTTACAGTCCTTTCCCCCACTTTCACTTTAACTTTATTACATGATGCAATAGTGAGGAACTGGGAGTCAATCAGAAGAGAGTTGTTTTGGCCCTGAAGTGCGAGACTGCCAGAGGTTCTCTCCCTGCTGGAGGCCACAGGCCCCCCGGCAGCCGCGCCGCAGAAAGGCCCTCATGTTCTCGAAATTAACTCCCTACTCATGGCTGATACTCCACGGTCCGAGCTAATAACTGCGCCTGTTTCGTTTGCACTGGTCCAAAATGACTCCCTGAATGACTACAGTGCATATCAAGCAGGCCTAAGTCAAACAGTGCGGCCAGTTACTGTTTGTGTTGGAAATTACTGGACCAGATGATAATGCCTTGTTAATTTGATGTTGGGTGTGGTTATACATTATACATTTGTTTTCTGTTGTGATTTTTAAACAAATTATACAGTATACAAATGTTTAGTAGTGAAAAGAAACAGAAGAATAAGCAGCAATAATCTCAATATGTTAGCTGAACAATGAAGTAACCAGGTATCAGTATCAGCTTAATGCTAATCCTGTCATTATCAATAATATTACAAATCAAGTAATTATGTGATTATTTGGACAATTAATCAAGTAATAATATGCACAATTTATAACAGCAAATATTTAATTTCCTTTTGGTACATTCACAAGACCCTGTTGAAGGTTTCCACCTATTTTGGTTCAAATAGCTCCCCCTTGTGGAGAATGTTCAGACTGCTGAACATAGCTTTAAAATGATCTGCAGGCCCCCCGTTTATCATTAAAACTGCGAACTAATCAGAAGGCCAATTAACAGAGAACGTAAATTTTAAATGAGCAATCGATTTTAATCGAGTACTCATATCAGCCCTGGTCGATATTAGTAGAAAATGCTAGAATGGATGTTGTGGGGTAAAGAATAAATCAGATCCAGTCCTGTAATAAATCCATCCTGAAATATAACACAGACACACTGTGTGAGGTCATGTTGTTGGCTGTGTATTTCTTCCTGTGGGCTAGTGGAGGGTTTGAATAGTTTGAGCAGGACTGCCTACTTTTAGATGCTCATCACAAATGAAGAGTTTCACTTAAAAGCTCATCTTAGTGGTTTTTAAATGAAAAAAACATCAATATCAGCCAATAATGAATTATAGATATTGGTATAATAAAAGAAAATTGTCTCACAATGGCTGGAAAACAACAGAACTGGATTGGACAGAAATATTGTTGGTGAACTTGAGAAGACATAGGAAGGTTTTTTATAAGCCAGAGGGGGGCACCCTCCCCACTGACCTGCACTGCGTTCTCTCTACGGCCACTGCAACACGCTCTCCTCCAAAGGGAGTTGTCTCTGGGCCGCTCTTCTCGCGAATGTACTGGTATGATTTATTTCTCGTCATTGATGAGGGCAACCTGCACAGTCCAATATGGGCAGCTTTATTTTAATCTACTTTACATTTGCTCTACTTTAAAGCGACTCCCCTCGCCTGCCTTGTGAAGCTGACGACTGCAGTTAATTACCCCATTGTCACACAAGAGCTAAGAGGAAAAAAAAAAGAAACACACAATTACTCCCCGTTTCACAACACTTTGAAATAAGAGTGTGGCGCACTATACATATTTATTATTTCTCCATGCATGGGGAAAGTGGTGTTCTGATTTATTGCAGCACTTTGTTAAAAGTAGGACACTTTAACAAGAGGACGAAGTTTTGAAGAAGAAGCACGGAGAGCTTATTTGCTATAGGCAAGCAATCAGCGAGGAATTCAAAAGCTAGACCGGCCTCCAGAGCGCTATAATAAGGGAGCGAGGAGGGAGAGAGCGAGAGCGCTACCGGCTACGCGGTGCATACACACAAACATTTTCCCATGCGAGTCAGTAAAAGTATCAAAAGCACTGAAAGCGAGACCAGCTATTGTCTCTCTGTTCCGAAGCTGTTAAAAGAGAGTTCTTGTGTGTGGTCCGAAATGAAAGTGAGGGAGGGACGAGAGAGAGCGAGAGAGAAACAGAGAGAGCGGGAGAGAGAGAGAAAGAGAGAGAGAGAGAGCGAGAGAGAGAGAGAGAGAGAGAGAGAGAGAGAGAGAGAGAGAGACTGTGAGTCTGATAAGAATGAAGGGTTCCAAGACAAAAGGAGAATATTACTTGTCTTTCTGTGTTACACAGCATGCAAAGAAATTCACCAATATTTAACTCATGCAAAGTTAAATGAAGCCAAATCAAGCCTGATTTAAAAATATCTCTCATTGTGAATTAATGCAGGATTGGTCTGTGCCATGCATTGCCTTCATTCGCATATTTCCCATGACTCTGTGAGGACCAAGCTGGGACCACCCAGTTAATTGACTCCTGCAAAAATTACATCAAGTAAAGAATAACTGCATGGATTTTTGTTCACGTGAAAAGGAATTCTGTAAACAGAGTTCTTTGATGTGAAATTGTTCAAGGTAGAGCAGGGCTGCACAATGTATTGGATGATAATCGTTATCACAAACTCAGTTTTGGCAATACTGATATCACAGAAGGTTGCAATATGCAGAAAGAGCCTCAAACCAATCACAGTGTTTCTGACAGGCTGACCAATCACAGCTCCAGGTGAGTTACTGGGTGTTCTGATGAATCACGATCTTCACATAATCAACAAAAGTGATTAAATGGACCCTTTAACATTGCAATCACAAAATGTAGCAGTGAAATCTTGTGAAATATTTGTCCATATTGTCATATTATGCAGTTCTATTGTAGAGAAACGTACTGATTTGATTTCCTGTGGATCAAGAGGTTCGGTGTAGCAGGAGGGGTTGAGGGGTGGCTGGAATTAAATTTTGTTAAATGGGGATGTGGGTGGTGTGATAGGAGTGATTTTGTTTTGTCAACAAGCTTGGAGTAGTTCAATTTTGTTTCTTTTTGTTTTAAGCATGGGGAGAATTGTTACTAGGAGAAACAGTATTTTCATTTCCAAAACTGCCCATGAACCTGCATGTGTCTTACATATTATATGTAATGCTGATGAGGATAAAATAGTGCTAAGCCTAGAAGAAAAATGTGACTATTTTGTCTCAGCATCCTGCATGAACTTCTCCATCACACCTTAAAAATATATACTTTGGTGAAGAGCCTTCTTAACATGCACATGTTCTAAGGCCCAAGCAATATACAGATTGGGCAATAATACCAGCTGAAACCAAGCCTCCACAGCTTTATCAGTGTATCTGCAAAATCTTGAGCTGAGCTGATAGCGCAGGCTGAACTGCTGAATGTTAAAAAAAAAACTACTTCATAGTGTTTAATGTTAGGCAGCATTGTAGCCCAGTTATATACATTATATCCCTGAGTGTAAACAGTTTGATAAAATACAAGATACATCTTTTTATGTGTTTGTTTTTTACTACAGCACTCAGCATACATTATGCATACATCAACAACCACTACATACTCCTGGGGTGCCGAGCAGGCCTGATCTACATGCTGCAGATCTACAGGCTAATAAATACAATTCAATCCACCATAATCGACACATATGCCAGTGTACGTATTAAAGTACACCAGTAGACTGCAGTGTGCCTGAGTGTGAGTGAGTGGCAAGCGTAATGGATAATAATCCCACACATAGGGGGTTCAATCCCCCTTACTCCCCTAAATCCAATTTTTACCATCTTTCTTATAATCTGAACTTTCCAAAAAGCAATTTGTGAGTATTAATACACCCCAAAAAATGTGTGTACAAACCAGTGAACTACTAGAGATGTGAAAGCTGCATTGCTGATAGATCATGTGATCAAAAGCCATCAGGGTTTTTTACCCTTCTAGTCTGAGAAAAAGAGGCAAACAGATCTAAGGCATCTAGATAGCCAGGCAGCTACACTGCTAATTTAAGCTATCACATATAGCCAATGCCACCAATAAGCCCCTCTATATGCCCCCCATAATCATATTTTTCCATTTGTGAGGTTCTTTAGTTATTATTTTTGATTTAGTATTAGACTGAATATATGACCACTGGCAAACAGCACTGTTTATAACTTTTCATATTAAATAGACTACTGTTGGTTATCTAATTTTTATGCTCTTACAATCAGTAGGTCTGTTTACTGACAAAACCTTGGTTAGATCCTCGTGTGGTCACAGAGTAAGCCATTTTTTTTCACTTAGTAATGTGATAAATAATGGAAGAATCTATGGTGGCTGAAATGGAGAGAGGGAAGCAGTTTATGAGTCCCTCATTATTTAATGTTACGGCTTCCCTGTGGCCCAGTGAAAATTTGATGGCGGTATTAAGACCCTGCACTAGCTCCTCATGGCTGCAGACACACAGCATATTCGTGTGCAGTAGCCAGAATAGCACATGAAAACATAACACACAAACAACAACAGAAATGACAGCAACGTCACAAATGAGCCACAACCCTGCACATATAGAATTCTCCTTATACCTACAATAAAGACGTATGCACCTCTATAAGACAACTGGACAGGCGAACACAACAGAGACAAAGTTTTTAATGATCACCTCCCCCGCGCCGTGCCCTGCACAGTAAAGCCGAAGACTGCCTCGGCCGTTTCCCTTCTAGAAATCTGCATACAGTAAAAAGACAAACAGTCCTGTAAATAAAGACGGGTGTCCAGCAACTGTCTTGCCAGCGACGTGCTTATTGACCGTAGTCAGATGCTCTGCTGATTAAAAATTGATCCCTTTCGAAAAATCTAATCAACAGAACAGGATTCTTTCATATGTGGAGGGCGCAGCTGCTGACACAGGGGGTGCAGACCTGTTATTAACCCCTGCCCCTCCGCATGCATCCTTGTAAAGCCAGCTTGTGCACACACACACACACAAACGCCCACACACCCACACGCCCACATACACACACTTCCTCATGGCCCAGGGCCAGACTCAGGCCCAGACACCTTGAATTATTCAGCAGTCTGGGAGAGAGAAGAGTCTACGGCCACCTCATGTCAATTTATGCGTGTGGGAGGCAAGGGCTACTAGCCTTAATGGACCATCCAGGCCCCGAGAGTTAGGCCTCCCAAAACAACGGGCCAAGGGAGGAGGTTCTGGGGTGGAGGGAACAGCTGAGAGGGGTGAGGCAGGGTTAGCCTTTTAGACCAGGCAAGCGAACCGGGGAGATGTGAGAATGAATTCATCAGCAGCGAAGCGAGGGTCACGACAGGTTAATGATGCCACGTGTCTAGACGGACGCTGCTCTTGCCCTCTGCCCGTGAGCCAGCTGGGGGTGGAATAGGATTGCTGGGGGTAATACTGCTCCTAATGCTTCACAAGCCATAATAATCAAGTTTCAGTCATGATTCTTCATGCATTTGGTTAGAATTTTAGCCAGAACCTAAATGTTCCCGGTTGGGTGGTATAGCAGTGGGTCTTGCAGGTTCACAGGCTACAATGCCATCAGCTAAATCAGATCAATTGATATCAGTTTGGGCTTTTTGTAGTGGTGGGCACCCGTCAAAACAATCCCACGCAAAGTAATGAATTACTCCACTTGACAGAACTGTGTGTAGAATTACTCCATACCATTGTGTCACACAATAATACAGATTAGTAAAAACTTTGTAGTGTTTTTCATGCTGATTTCAAATCTGTGTTTAGTTTTTCCCGCACATACAGTTTTTGTGAAGTTAGTTAAATATTGCATGATAGCTTATAATTAGCATATAATAATCATATGTTGAGTGTTTGTGAAGAAACAGTGGTAGCTGACTGACACTGATCATTATATCTATGCCACAGTGTGGCCTGTCTGACTTCTCACTGAGAATATTGAAACAGTTACTTGATTGGTGCCTCTGGTTTAATATAAAGCGCATGCACCAAATCTAATATTACTCATAATTCAAAAAGTTGATGTGACTGAAAAAAACTGAAGATCAGATCTGAAATCAGCATGAAAAACGGGTTTAGAAAAGTGTGTTGTGGTTGTTGATGATTAAATATTTTTTTCATTGACCTGTGTGACCTGCAAAAAAAAATAATTAATTATTATTCTAATTAATTAATTAATACTCTATTATAAACTAGGTGTGTGACAATATACTCAGCCCATGATTTCAAATAATTTACAATACTGGATTCAGAATTTCATATTCTTACAATATTCTAAACAGATTTTAAATGAAGAAAAATAACAGATCTATTAATGACAGCAGAGCCAGGATGTGGGCGGAGTGATGCTCAGGAACATGAACATGCTGGTCTTGATTGTTAATTGGTGCTGCTCCATTGCTATCTTTGGTGTTCAAACAAAGCAACTGCATTACATTTACACAAAAAAATCATCACTTTCTAGAAAGCATTGCCATAACGATGCACATAGCCTTTTCTTAGAATTGCAAGATCACAATCATTCAATATATTGTTACACCCTTTCTATTGAAGAATCAAAATGCAACTACCAACCAAAATTGGATTTCTGGGATTTCTGATTTCTTTTTGATCAATAATCAATACAAGAACCCACAATAAATAACAATACCTCGTTAGTCATACATCAAAACCACGTCATTCTCATCTGATGCCTTCAAACAATCACTGCAACTACAAAATGACAAAATAGTAAAATTACGTGGACACCTTACCAAGTATATGTTCCATTCAAGGGGCCAAATCAGCCCCTCTCGGAGCGCTCTTTGGGTCCCTGTGCAGTCCAAGGTTCATATTAAAGCCTGAGCTGAATTAATAAGCGCAGGGCTGCCTTTAATCTGTTAAAAACCCAAAGAGTCAAAAGCTTCGCCCACACGGCAGCCTGTGATTAGAGACTCCTCATCCAGCACTCAACACTCAACCCGTTATCATTACACAGACAATTACTGCTCCACCAGGGCCACCTTCACCACCCCGGCGCATTTAGTAATCACGCCATTCTTCCTGGAAAAAGGATGAGGAGCGGTGAGGGGGAGGGCAGACACTGGGTAAGCGGGTTGCAACGGCATTGCTGTCATGGGACCCATCACCTTGGTGATCCTGGGCCAGAGTCCCCAGCCTAAGCTCAGGGGGGAGACGGGCAGCAAATGGTAAAGTCTGAAACACTGAAGGCGGAGGAAGATTGTCTTATAGCTTGCGGGCAAAAGCTTATTTATACACAGTATTAGATTACTTGTAAGTCAGCGCATAATGGTTTTGACAGTTCCATTATATAAATACAGATAACATTTTTAAAGAATGAATATAAATCCTTCTGATTCTATAGACCTCTGCTGTCACGTCTTAAAAACTGTTAGCATGCGCTTGTCCATTCAGGCATCTCAAGCTGTTTGTAATTCTTTGGCCAGAATATAGTAAACACAGGCAGCTGTAGTAACAAAGGATCAAAACGCCAGTATCTTAAGTTTATGAACAGGGGTGGGTTTTGAGAACCGGTACTAAAGTCGGTACCGGTTCCTGACTGGTCAATACTGAAATATTGGACAAACAAATCTCCTGGACAAACAGCACTGCTACCAGTGTTTACACAGCATTAATGCATTCTTATATAGCTGCAATGGTTGCAGCTAGACTGTACCAGTGGGAGGGACAAAACCAGCGCTCTGCACATCACCAACACACATTTGTAGCGATAGCTCCTCCATCATTATATATACAAGATACCCAGTTTAGCTAGTTATTTCTTTCAAAAAGTCATAATAAATGAACTGCTGAACCTGCCTTTTCATGTGATGTCTTTATTTTTTGTACCAAATTATGGAGAGCACTATCCATAAATGTCTGTTAAATGCCATGAATGTAAACTGAACTACACATAAGAGTATCAATACGACTCAGAATTGATAAGCAGTAACAGCATCAATATATGATGTCAGTAAAATCCTAACAGTACCCATCCCAACCCATTTTACCTCATAAAAGCGATTTTAAATACATTTTAAAGTTAATAACATTTTATTCCTTTTGGTCATTTCCCTTGGACCACGGGCAATGAAATGGTTACACAATATTAACGCCAGCTGGGGTAAAAAAAAAGATGTAAAATTGTTAAAGGGTTGTGATACACCCCAGAGACAAGATTATTACAACAACAAAATGCTACGTGTTTCTAATTTTTCTGTTTTTGCATGATCAGCTGATGCATCAGCATATGGACGAGTTTCCTTAAGTGTGGAACGAGAGGAATGACCTACTCCCTGTTATCAGGCCTGCTCTGCATTTCACTAATGAGAAGAGAATATTCAGCTCATGAGGAATTGTTCCAGAGTAGGAATGTACCAAAAAAAACTCCCAGCGATGAAATATTCCTACGACAAATAATTTCAATAGTGACAATAGTGATAAATCCTGTTTGATCCTTTCACTCTCCTGAGCCAGTCAGTGAAGATATGTTTGGACAGTTCGAGCAGATAAACAGTAAAAGAAAAATGTAGGTCATGTAAAATGACTTCAGTTTCTCTAAGGGACATTAGATAAGCAATTTGTTCATGGATCAAGAAGTGGAACCTATCCACTACAGGTTTAAAACCTTGAAAACCAATCAATACAGAGAAAATAAAAAAACAGAAGTCTCTGCAGGCACACAGATGCCATATTAACAAATACCTCAAGAAAAACTGATTTGTTTACCATGGATGACCAATCTTTCTATGTTGTCTGCTGGATCGTCAGGTTTTCAGATTGGTGCTTCACAAGTCACATGTGGTCACCAAGGCTGCATGAACTACTTCTAGAGTGATTCACTACTAAAACCACTCCTAGATGCAGATGTCTTCCACAGCAGATACATTACTGTAGTGGGCAGACACATTTTGAATTATCAGCATTCAGACATTTCAAGGTCAAGCACCTTCAAAAGCAGTATCACATGAGCCAGATAAAGTGGAATAAACCCTCCCCCGACCAAAACACACACACACACACACACACACACACACACAGCTCCTCTGACTGGCAGCACACACACCTCCACTCTGGCCAGTACACAAGTTCCAAGAGAGGAAATGCTTAATTTGCATCCGATGACTGGTGCCATAACTGTTAAGGTCAACAGTCTCTGCGATGATTGAGCCGAAACCAAGGGCAGGCAGCCCGGGCGGCAGAGGGGACGCACACACCCCCCTTCGCCCATTTGCACAATGCAATTTCCCCACCTCTCTCTGTCAAGGTGACTGTGCACATAACTCAAACATCAGTGCCTGGGACAATTCCAATGTCCGTGTCACAGTAAACAGGGGAAAACGGAACAACAGGACTCTCACCTATAACGAGAATGTATTCAAATGTAGCGCATACAGCATGGCAAACGCTGATTTAGTATTTCAATAAGAACCAGTTGGGATGGATCCTTCAGACAGGGACAGCTGAGTAAGCGCATGACTAATGTTAGCACGAGTGATGATATGAAAGAGACCAGTGAAGAGGAACACACACGCACGGAAAGCACTTGACACAAGCCATTTGCTGAGTCCAGCACATTATTAGCAGAGCAAATAATGCCTCTGACCACACACACAAAAGTTTAACCAAAGGCTAGACTTACGGGAGGAGCAGACTTTTGTGTGGTCCTGGAGGATAGAAGTACTGTAGCGAGCAGATGGGCGCAGCAGGGACTGCCAACTATATTTCAAAGAGACCTGCTCAGACTATTAGCAGTCCTAGAAATGGAACGGAGAACCTCAGAAGGCTGTTATGAAATGAATATAGAGGTGAGGAGTATGGGCTTGGATAAAGATGCCTCTTGTGGCGCTTTGATCATTAATCTGGCAGTGTTCAAGGACACAGTAGAGAGCAGCAGAGTAGATGCGGGAACATTTGGTGACCCAGGTGCCATCAAAGCTCAGATAGCGCAGAAAACAAAATTTACATAATAACCAAAGTATCAGTTTTCAAATCGCAGAGGTTATGTCTGAAAAGTGCAGACAATATCACATACAGGTGAGAAAATATTCACTTATCGAGATCTGAGATGTAAGCCAACTGGCACTCAAGTAGGACATTATCATCTTTATTAATAATAACGCAGCATAATTTTGAACAATTAATTGATCATACACATACAATTTATAACAGTAAACATTTAACTGACTTTATATACGTGTCAACTGTAACTATAAACTTATCCATAAGCACAAGACCCAGCAGGTGAGAGGTTCCTTTCTTTGCTCACAAAGTGACTGATCACATCTTTATAGTTGATCTGAGGATACAATGTTTATCATTAAGAACATGGTAGCCATACACTCAGGTAAAAAAAAACTGTGAAAACTCCCCAGATTTTGTTACATACAGGTAGGTGGCTGAGTAAGAACCAACAGTCAAGAAACTTTGGGTTGGACCAAACAATCACTCAGCCATGGTTTGGAAGTCAAATTATATTTTCACCAAATTGATTTTCTCCATATTGATTTCACAGAAGCATTTCATGCAGTACAATCATCTGCAACACTATCATCGGTCATCCCTCTACTACCACCAAACTGGGGCAAGTAACACATTAGGCGGCAATGACCTCCAACTTGGCAGGAAACAAACAATTACTCGGTCTGAGCGGTAGAGGTACACACTTCTTCTGTTATCTAGCACAGATTACCAGCAAAGGGATTCACAGCATACAAAACTGTCACTAATTTCACACTAAATCATTTCAAAGCACAAAAGAAATCCCATTGGCGTTCGTCAGTCCCTGCAGTGGAGTCGTAGGTAACCCCCGAACAGCGGTTCCTCGGCCTGCGTCAGCGCAAGAGGCCACTCACAGCGACAGAGAGAGTGAAGAGCAGGGTCCCGAGTGAGTCGCCGTGACGACACTCGCCCTCACATTTACACCCCGCTGCTCGAGCCTCGGGGGGAAAAGAGTGCAGCTCCTGCCCTCTTCAGCGAGGCCTGCAGCACCGTTTTACTAAACCTGCTGCTCTCAGTGGGGTATGGAGGGAGGGGGGAGAGAGAAGAGAAGATACAGTGAAAGAGGTGCAGAGAGAGAGAATGAAACACACACACACACACAGAGAGAGAGAGAGCGTAAAGGAGAGAGAGAAAGAGAGGGAGTCCCCAGAGGGCTGAACAATCAGACAATTTCAAGATCACGAAGCATTAAACCAATCCCGGCAGGGTACACTAATTAAACAGCCGAGCCCGGCACCACCAACCAATCCCCACAGAGCAATTAAATCCATCCCCTCTAAAACACTGTGGAACCTGTCTGGGGAAAACTGCAGAAGAGAGAGTGAAAGAGAGAGCAAGAGAGTGAGAAAGAGAGAGAGAGAGAGAGAGAGAGAGAGAGAGAGAGAGAGACAGAGACAGAGAAAGAGAGAGAGAGAGTGAAAGGAGGGAGAAAAAAATCATAAAATTCATCTAGAGAGAGGGGGTAAGAGGGGGAACGCAGTAAAGCTACTAACAAGGGGATTTGAATAGGAACGTTTCAATTCAATGCTTTGTTCTTCCTGTCTTTATTTTTTTAATTACTTGAGTCAAAATGCCTCAACAATCCGTTTTTTTCAACCCCAGTGTGTGGGGGGAAGGGTCCGACCCTACATTATCATGCAAAACCTGTGACCCTGTCGATCTGGGGGCAGAAATTGCGTATTTAATTTGTATTAAAGTATTCAGGCCGCCATAAAATGACTTTCACGCAACGTACAAACACTGTTCACAAAGACACAAAACTCAACTTGTCTCTACAAATCAAGTATAAAGGAAAAATCTGAAAGTGATCAATATTGCAAAAACTCACCGTGTGAAAAGAGCACTCTGATTCTGTGGGTCCTGCACATCCGTACTAACCCAGCTACTAATACCTCAGCGTTCAGAGCACAGAACGATTCCATTGATCATTTTCATAACACTGCGAATTGATGAGCTGCTTAACATAATTAAGCCGTATTCTCTCTGGAACTCCGTAACAATGTGGGCACCATGAGTGGACACTCAAACTATTTGCTCATTGTTTGCTTGTCTCAATCAGCAAAGGCAGTGGTTTTGTTTTCCCTTCATGATAATGTTGTTTACAGCTTGATTCATAACCAAGTTACTATGCAAATAGATTCAGGACTTATCTCCCTAAGAAGCTTACATGATCTTACTCATACCTGAAGTGATATGCCTGATTACCACAATTTCTATTATTGGTATAACATTTATCCATATAAATACTCTGGTTCTTTACACTGGACCTACCAGCAGCTCAATTCCAAAAGGCAACAGCAGGCCAGTGGAACTCAGCACTGGTTTTCATTCCACTGACTTGGCCACAGTAAATGCAACAAGGACCACAGCAGCCAGGGAAAAGGTCTAGTCAATTACACAAGACATATCGGACACTGTTCCAACCTGGAATCTGGAATCACACGTCTTGGGAGCTCTGATCCTAAGCAGACAGCACTAAATACAGGAGTAAACAGGGTGCAATAAAGACCATCATTCAAATCACCTTTGGAGGTGCTCAGGGATAAATATGTTTGTAGTGTGAATGCTAAAGTGCCCCAATAGAACTTTCATGATGACTGATGATCAACTGCCATATGATAATTGTAATTAGGTTTGGATAATGGAGATATTTTATTATTGTAATCAGTTACATCACATCACAATGTGCATTTCTGAGCATAATGTGAATACCTTTAAAAACTGTATGTTCATTACAAACAGAGCACAATTCTCATTTAATTGGATTTAATGTAGTACATTGTGTGAAATGTTGAATAAAAATCACTGTATTAAGTTACTAATTTCATCAAAACCTCAGAAAAATCAAACAGCCACAACATTAAAATCACTGACAGGTGAAGTGAATAACATTGAAAAACAGGCAGCGAGTCAACAGTCAGTTCTTAAAGTTGATATTTTGAAAGCTGGAAAACGGGCAGGCATAAGGGTCTGAGCCACTTTGACAGAGGCCTAATGGGGCAACAGGTTCACGGGTGCCTAAGACTCACTGATGCACGTGGGCAGTCCGTCTAGTCAGATGCCATAGAAGAGCCACTGAAGCACAAATAACTGAAAAAGTTCATGTTGGCTATGATAGAAAGGTGTCAGAACACATAGTGCATCACAGCTTGCTGCGTATGGGACTGTGTGACTACATGTCAATGCGGAATAATGCGCCCTGCCACACTAAAAATTGCTTAGGAACAATTTGAGGGACATAACAAAGAGTTTAACGTGTTGAGCAGTCCTATTGAGCATCTGTACTGGACAAACTACTCCAATCAATGGAAGCCCCACTTTGTAACTTACAGGACTAAAAGGATCTGCTTGGTGCCAGATAGCATAGCATACATTCAGAGGTCTTGCGGAGTCCATTCCTCAATGGTCTGAGCTGTTTTGGTAGTACAAAGGAATCAACACAATATTAGGCAGCTATTTGTTGAGACTGATCAGGGTATACCCAGTATTGAACAAAAGCCTTTGGAACTTATGAAAATTATAATTTATCCACGTATTTATCCATAAATGCCATGAAAAAAGTTAACATTAGAATTAGAAAAAAACACGTTGTTGTGATGTGGTAAAAAAATGCCTAAAAATGCCTATTTTTATAGAGTAAACCATAAATATCCCCCCAAATATACTCCTTTGAGACACTCCACGGGGGAAATTCTGGACTGCAGCGGTGTCAAAGAGCAGCTGCCAATCAGCAAGTAGAAACAAATAGCGTTCTTGGATTGGCTGTTGTCAAACCTACCGCCTCTGAGTACAGCGACATTTCACTGTCCCAAGGCACGCTTTCTTTCTCTCTACAGGACCAAAAATTGTATAGTAATTTTTTATATGGAATTTACATTAGCGAAATTACATTAATATTTATATTACAAGATTAGTAAATTATAGTTTTCTTAATAAGTTAGCACTTGTAATAAAATGTATGTATTGCCACAAAAAAAGCTGTGTCGTCCTGGCCTCATCCGTCACGCCCCCTAGTCCTCGTGCTGGTTGTTTATGTTTGGGACAGGTGCTTAGCAGCCCAGCACAAGGACGAGGGGGAGGATATCTGCAGTTTCTGCGTTAGCGTGGGGTTTCAGCGAAAAATGTTTTGTTTTCATATATGGATGGTATAGATGGGTATAGTTAACATACATATGGAAACTCTAACAGTATTTAAATACTTTTTTTATTGAAATGCATTGTAATCACAATATGAACCAGTGTTATCGCAATGCTAAAACATGCTTATATACAGTCTTTATATTACTAAAACATTACTACATTAATTTATACAGAGGGTGTTTTGTTCAACTGCTGAAAATACAGAAACCGAGTGAAGAGGAAAGTGTGTAAGTCTCAGATGATCTGCCACATGCATATACTTCCATTCCCTCACCATTAAAACTGATGAACTGCTCATGAGGGTGCTGCTCACTTTCAGAATCTTCTGTCAGAGGCAAACGGAGTAATTAATTACATGAGTCGCACAACAAAGGGAAGTCTAATAAACCACTAAGAAACTGCCTGTTTAGACTATAATTAGACCTACGTGTCACCATCTCAGATCAAGAAACTGTAATGTTTCCTCGCTGTATGCAGGATTTATTTCTGCTGATAGACTGAAGCCTGTGAATTTGAAACAAAATAAAGGAGGCTGAGCTCGTCACACATCTCCAGCACCTTAAAGCATGAGAAAATAAGCATGACACGCATATCTAGGAAGCGCTCGAATAAATGTTTCGATGATCTCTCAGGTCCACTTCACAGCAGTGGAGCATTAAAACAGAGAATTTTCATTCAAATATAATATATATAGAGTATCATCATAAAGGGGGGGCTGGTGCTGTTCCACTGCATAGTAGTGAAGTAAACAGTGTGTGTACGCACGCATGCACGCACGCACACACGCACACACACAATCAGGGGGTCTCCTTTTATCCCTGAAGGGCAGAATGGACAATAGGGAGCTGAATTACGGCTTCTGAAGCACTGCCTGATATGAGAGAGGCAGAGAGTGGAGCGGGGAGAATGAGGGAGAGAGAGAGAGAGAGGAAGAAGAATGGAGGGATTCAATAAGGGCTCTGTAAAATGAACAAGAAAGGCTGGTGCTCAATACGTCTGCCATCAGACAGTCAAAACAAATAAAGAGGGCTGCTGTACAGGTACACAGCTCAATATGGCCTCGCTGGGCCGAGCTCCGGCTGCCAACGGGGAAGAGGAGACGCAGCTATATACTCATACAGATGAGCCATTAGCTCTCTCCCGCTTGCTCGTTTGCCTCTGAAAGGAAGGTATACGGGGCTGCTGCTCAGGCTGAGGCGGACACTGAGATACACGAAAAGCCCCTGCTCTTCTAGACTAATGCGTCCCCAAAGTTTTGTTAAAGCCTCGTTATTTACTCCTGCGCCAAGCCCACCGCGGCCCCCAGGAGTGTCAAGGAACAAGGTATTAATATGAAAATGCTGAGAGTCATTGCCGTGAAGGACTATCGCGCTTGGTGTGGATCGATAGTGAAAAATTGAGGATCTATGCATCTGGGACGTTGTTAGGGATTTTCAAAGAGGAACCAGCATAAGCTGAAGGTGCATGTCATGGTTACGCATCAGGCACGGCGACAAAGCTAACACCACCGTGGAGTTGGTATGAGTTGTAAAAGTCAGTACTGGAGCATGATGGTCAACGTTAGGCTCCATCCATGGAGCCACAACTGCACCAAGAAACACTCCCCAGTCTCGTGTCTGATCCATGTTACTTCACCTGGTCTACGAGAACGGGCGCAATTGAGAGCACCGGCGGCTTTGTGCAGGGGAACGCATAAACCGCTGTCATTACAGAAAAGATCACAGCCGTATCAAAGCAGCCGTGTTTATCCTGGAACAGTGGGAGTGAATGGAAGAAAATGACTCTGGACAGGTATGAAAATCAAACCCCAGGAGGGTCACAGTGATTAAGCCGACGTTTTATGACAGACCCGTTCTCTCCTCTATGAATAGTCACCCGTCGCCGTGCCGGGAAAGAAGAAGGTGG
>JBBJLR010000018.1:7212833-7250680 GCA_037577145.1 Brachypetersius gabonensis
ACACACACACACACACACACACACACACACACACACACACACACACACACACACACACACACACACATACATACATATAAACATGCACACAAAACACACCTAATGTCACCATCCACATAGCATACTTATAAAGTAGATGCACTTTATGCATATTTCCCCCATCCTAATGGAGCTTAACGACACTATGGAAAGCATCATTGGATGCCGTGCATCTATTTGTGAACTGATTCGATCAAAATCGGCTAATTTTTCAGACTACGTTCCCTTCTCGAGGTTAAAACGTTATGAAAGCGCACGACTGTGAGCAATTACAACAGGAGCGCATCTGTCATTTTTCTTTTTTTCGCTATTAAAATCAAACCTACAAGTCAAGTCTATCTTTAGCTCGAAACGCTCCCGCGCTTTACAAACCACCTAAGGGATACATTATAGGTGCTTATTAAAAGTTTCGGTTTTATTGCCTTTTATTTATGGCTTCAGGGGGAATCGAGTGCATCAGTCTCATAAGAAGGCAATAATGTATCCTGTTTTCATATGGTTCATTGTTAAATTTGAAATTTAAATAAGTGCTGATATACAAGCCGGATGCACCAACACATATTACTTTTGTTCGAATCTAAATATGGAAATATTTGGAGAGATGGAAGCCCCCCACACTCCCACCCCCTACACATCCTCCCATGTCGTTTGCACAGAACAATGAAACAATGAGAGTTTTCACTGATTTTCTGGGCAGTGCCGCACTCCCCGGTGCCAGAGGTGACTCACTGGGATACAGATATATGAAATGCTGTGCAGTGTTTGAATATACTTAAATGGAATGGAATGTAGTCCCAATATAATATTTTGAATTCTGACTGCAGGTGGAACCGCATGCATGTTTTGTACCGATGCTGCAAACTACAGGATCCTGAAAAGCACAGATGTTTGACCAAGCCTGGACAAATCGTTCCTGCGATATTTAGAAATGCAGGTGAACTCTGATGTATTGATCGTCTCCTGGGTCCAAAAGGCATCAAAACAGGTGCCTGCAGGTGAACAACACATCTCAATGTAAAATATTGACAACAGCCCATTCTCTCCAACCGTACACAAGATTTATGCATTTCAACATTTTAGACGAGCACTCACTTATCTGACGGACATTAGATCCCCTCGTGCTGCTTCGCATAATACAAAAGCCGTGTCATACGTTTCCAGTGCTACACTTTCTGTTATACTTTTACTCACAGCTTCTTTACCCAAAAGGTCAAAAGGTCCATATCATGTAAAAACATATTTATGTTGTATTTTTCGTGTTTCAAAACATACCATTCACTGCCAGCCCATACTGTTCACTTATAGAAAATGATCTGCAAACAAGGCCACTGTGGCCGTACTGTTTTGGGGATGTCATAAAAACTAATACAGAACTGTGCAAAAGTCTTAGGCACCTATGCAAATTGTTTAAAGTCTTACTGAAAATTTCTTCCATGCAACATTAACATTAGAATATATGGAAAGAAACAGGAAAGCATCAAAAACTTTACTTAAAGATTTGTTTTGCTTGTAAAAAAACATAAACTGTGAGCTTAATAGTAGAACACAGGTTCGGTTCCAGATTCCGTCTCGGTTCCTCCAGCCGTTGTTTGGATTTCTGAAACTCCATCAGCAGCTCCCGATTTAATTTAAGTCTGAGTCTGACGGAAATTACAAGTAGAACTGGATTTTCACAAGGAACACATTGATATACATAAAATCACTATTTACTGTATAATGTTTTTGTATCTATTCTTTTTAGTTTTATTTAGTATATTTAGTAATATTCCCATGGAAAAAACTCACTGCTCATTTACACCCTTTTTAATATTATTTATACACCCTTTTTAATATTACTAAGACTTGTGTGCAGTACTGTAAATATCTACCTATTCAACCTACAGTAGCTTTAAATTACAAGATGTATTTTGGCCTGGAATATTTTTTTGGAATGAGGTACAATTCAGGGCAGCAGAACCAGATTTCCAAAAAAATAACTTTCATCTTGCTTCTATAAATTTCCTATATTCATGAGATTCAGTCTGAATATAAAGTGCCTAAAAGTCACTAAAAAGTGTATTAATTGACAAACATTTGCCAAACTACATTTTTGGTTACATGCAAACAGTATGCAAATAATAATGCATAGCTTATATGAATAGACTGATTGACTAGTCAACTAACAGTGGCTGAAATAAGGCGGACCACTATAAGGAAAGGGCCATTTAACTGACAAGGAAAACACCAGTTAAAGGATGTTTAGTGCGGTCTGCAACAAAAACAAATGTTGACAAACAAGCAAATACAGCAGTAGACCTTTCGGCAAATGCCATAGATTTCTTCTTCTTTTTTTTTTACCATTGACTCAACACTCATAACTCAAGAATATCTTTAAAAACAGAATAGCAATGATGTTCTCCCGCTCAGACACTACATCTCCCTCTGAAAGATGGTGGTGTGTAGAAAAGACAACTGTTTGTTTCCCATAAATCTGATAAAAGCCAGATCCACTTTTGATTCTGAGTTTTAGAGAGTTTACACATACATACACACACACACACACACACACACACACACACACACACACACACACACACACACACACACACACACACAAGAGCTTCCACATGACTAGGAGGAGACGAGCACAACTGTGAGAACAGGTAGATGGGAATATCTAAACGGAGTTGGAAAAGAGTATTTTTAAACTGGGCCAGAAGAAAGAAAGAACTACCGCTGAGGACACAGGCTCCCAAAGCAGCAGGATATCACCCCAGCTGGCTCCCTTTGTTCTCATAGAAGGTATTGCCAGGCATTCTGAGGAAGAAGATCTTAGTGGCCTTGTTGAGGAGCAATTCTGGATTGTGGTTTGGGGGTAACAAGGGGTATTGCCTTTCAAGATCCAGGGCTTTGTAATTGTTATTGGGCACTATTGCAGGAATCTCAGTGGAGCAGTTGTATGATGCACTAGGGGCATTCTGAATGGTCTCTCTTGAAGATGGTATAGTAAGTTGCACTATAATTTTAAGTAACTTTGAAGTTTGTGTCAGTGAGGGCTTTGAGAGCAGCTTCTGTTGTAGCCAGGACTGATTGGGTTTAAAGTGGGAGGGAGGGGGCACAAAAGTATAGAGCAGATAAATTAAATGCTGACAGATTTGATCATATATGCAGTTTTGTGGCATCGGTGTAACGTCATGTTTTATATAGAGAGAAGAACACAGCTTTTGTTACAGATTTCTGCTCTATGCCTTCATTCATTATGTGGATTTATTGATTTATTTCAATATTAGTGTTTAACACTAACACTATTGCCCAGTGGTAACACACAAACAATGAGAAATAAACTGGAATTTAACTGGAAATTATATAAATGAAAAAACTGAATACTACTGTAGACTCTACATAGACTAAACATTACTAGGCACACACGTCCCTAATTACTTACTTTTCTGGGATTCTGAATTTCTGGGTTTATAGCGCAATTGATGGGTGGTTCCTCGTGAACATCCCTCGTTTTGTTTCATCCAACTTGAGGATGAGGATGAAACAAATCAACAATGGAATGAAGAAAACAAACTAATCCAACAACTGGCTGCCTAAATTAAACTCTCAGACATCCACAAATGTTTCAGTACAGCTCTTCTCTGCTATGTGTTTAAGCCCCACTGGTTGATACTCTAAACCCGGTTTCGTCAGGATTCCTACAATAGATGAGGGGTTAAGGCGCTCTGTCGGGTACCTGGATAAGTACCATAAAATATTTATAGCAGAGGGGCAGGGGTAGGAAAAGGGATGGGCAGTGAGACTATATAAAATCATCATTGTCCCCGCTCTGAAACACTTTGAGTGCTGCTTTTTATCCTGGAATCCTTCAACCTTCAGCTATGGTAAGTGCATTTCGTCTTTTGCAAGGTCTCATCGTCCTCTTCAGCATTTGCGGAACTCATTTTTCTGTTCATTTTATAAAGATTACATACTTAGCAAAGTCATTTACAGTTTTAATCTGCTCTTTTCTAAACGTAAAAACTTATGAAAGGTCAATCACGACGAGAAATTGTTTGCAGGTTTGCCTATCTAGGCCATTGGCTGGTTCTAGCGCAGATTAATGAGATTAATTTTGATGTCTATAGAGACATTTGGGGTATAAAGTCATTTTAGAAGACATAGCAATTACAACAGGATATGTTGTTATCTTGTTGTCAAGATGTATTCAAATATCTTGCTGTGTAGCCTTGCATTAAAATCAGGCTCAGGCTAAACTTATACCTTATTGTCAAAAAACTGAGATGCTCCACCACAGTTCTTTGACCTCTACTTCCACACCGCAGCTGCTGGGATGTAATCCGCACAAAACACCAATGAGCAGCTGTCTGTACTGTCATGGATCTAGGAGTGTGATGTCACGGAGCAGAAATGCATTCTCTGCTGTTTTCCCGGTTCCGTGGCAGCAATGTAAATAGTTGAGAATAATCCCTGTCTTCATGGGATTACCACTCCAACATTCCTCAAAGCTGGGCCTGTCAACAGCCAGCGCCAGCACGTAATCCCACATCTGATCCACAGGCTGAGCCTGAGAGGGGTCCACTCCCTCACTGAGCTAATTATAAACCCCACACAAACATTTCCAATAGTTTTCTGGGCCTGAAAAAGCCAAAACATGTTTGGTGTTAACAGTCAAATCATGTATATGGCTAATTTGTACAGAGGTCTACAAAGGGATTTGGATACTTTGAACATTTAAGTCAGTGTTTTAGGTGACTTCATTCAATTTCTATTAAAGCTGTATTTGTTTCAGAGAATTTGTTTCTGAATATTACTGTTATTAAAGCACACACTCTGGAGCAAATCAGATATGTTGATTTTGAGTGTTCAGTGAATGTATGGTGAGACTACAGACACACTGGATCACACATGTACATTAGATGCATAGTAACAAAGCACGTTTGAGCACTGTGAAGGGAAAGAGGTTAAACTTGCATGAACCATTTGTGAGCTTAGGTCTTTGTACTATTCCTTATAGACGATAAATAGCTAAGTTAATGACTATATTTGCATTTTTCATCAAGTAAAGAACATTAACAGATCCTGACATTAGAATAGGGTGAACCTAGAGTAGTATAACAACTTAAATATATGGGCTACCGTTAATATTCAATGCTTAGGTGTAAAACTGTAAAACTACAGAGTACAAAAAATCCTTTTGAGAAAAACACATGAAAAACACTGATCTTGTTGTATGTCCTGAGATTTAAATTTTATGTGGCTTTTTGCTGTTCTGACAGAAACCTGCCCTGCTTGAATCGCATATGCTAAAAAATCCAATTTTGTGGCCTATGGGTTGTGGATACTGTAAAGCCTGGGCCTGTTTTCTTAAAGTAGTATGGGAGAGAACGTGTTTATCAGGTGTACAAAGGCATTCAGGATAAAAATCTGTACAAATCTGCAGTTAACTACTTGATGATAAATGATGACAAAACTTAAACTCGGCCTTTCCAAAGAGCACTTTTCCAAAAAGAAATGACGGCCTGTTTCAAATAAATGCCGCTCGGTTTGACATGAACACAATGGCACAAATGTTCAAATACTGTACTTCTCTTCCACTCAGGCACCTAAAAAAGCGAAGAAAAGAGCCGAGGGAGCCAACTCCAATGTCTTCTCCATGTTTGAGCAAGCACAGATACAGGAGTTCAAAGAGGTACGAACTACTGCTGGTATAATTGAACTCGCATTGTTTCCCCCTTATTTCCTCGGAGCACCTCTATAAGCTCTAGGCTACAGAGGGAACTTTGCGTAAGGCACATCGGTGTTGGCATTTAGCATCGCTGGTGAATAATTCAAAGTCTGTCAGGTGCCATTAGAGCAGTGAAGTGATTTACACTCTGCACACACACACACACACACACACACACACACACATGCGCGCGCACACAAACATACACACTCATACTGTCAGTCGTCTGAAAGTTGGGTGGAAAATAGAGAAGGACAGACATTCTTCCAAGTATCAAGGCGACCGTGGAAAGAGCACGACAAACAGGATAAGTGTGAAGCTAATCCGAGATGGCAGTGATGGACACGCTCACACACATACACACACTTTCCCTCTTTCTACTCTCCCTCACCAACCTATACGCCAACACACCTAAGTGCAGACGCCTAACAGTTAAAAAGGAGAGCAGCAGAAGAAAAACAGAATCAGCCTTAGCTGGAAAAGAGAGAGAGAGAGAGCAAGAGAGAGAGAGAGAGAGAGCTAGAGAGAGAGAGACAGAGAGAGAGACAGAAGGGGGGGGTGAGTTGGCAATGTTTGTAAGGAAATCTATGAGTACGGCTTTGCACTGCAGTTCCCCATCAGCTCCGTTTCTCTCTCGCTCTGTGTCCCTTTTCAACTGCCACAGGCCTTCACCATTATGGACCAGAACAGAGACGGATTCATCGACAAGAATGACCTGAGAGACACATTTGCAGCGCTCGGTGAGTAAACTGAACCCAAGTGTCACATGGTGATGAGTAACAGTGGAGCGATTTCAATACGGCTTTGAAAACAAACAACCTTCGAAACAACATATAAAAATGTTGAACAATCACCAACACACTTCTCAGAGTCTTGTGACATTGTCTTCTTTACCGTCTCCCATGGAAACCACTGTCCGTGATACAAATATCTGGGTGCATCCCACCAGAGCAGAATGGGCTGCTGGGGTGGAGGGCCTTCTGCTTTGCATGCCTAAATGAAGCTGCATTTAGGGGTTACTATTGTTCAAGCTTAGCTTGTTAGAGGGCTGCTGGGGCAATCAGTGTAGTATATAATTATAGCTCTGTAAAATAAAGACATTTTAACATGGCAAAGGATCACTGTTTATAATACTGATATATTGAATATCTATATATATATATATATCTATATATACTACCAGTCAAAAGTATACACCTTCTCATTTAACAATTTACTGTGTTTTTACTATTTCCAACATTATAGATTAATATTGAAATATCACCAATTGCTCTGATGACAGTTTTGCACACTGTTTGAATTTTTTCAATCAGTTTCATGAGGAATCGACCTGGAATGGTGTTTAATTAACAGCTGTTCTTCGTCAAGAGTTCAATTTCTTGCCTTCTTAATGTGTTTAATGTGTCTCATCAGCTGTGAGTCGGTTGGTCTACAGTTAGTGATCCTGTTCCACTACGGTTCTACTGCACATTATGGCCAGAACCATTAAACTAAGAAAAAAAAAAAACAATCCATCATTCCCTTATTACACACCATATTCTGGTTTGTTTAACTCGTTTTTGTTTACTGCATGATTCCATGGGTTCCTTCATCATTCTGTTTATGTTCAATATTAATCTACAGTGTATCCAAACTTTTGACTGGTAGAGAGCTATTGATTTATTAATCTTGCCCTCAGAATTAAACCAGAAAAAACAGTGGACTGTTTCTCCATTGCTGGAAATAACATCATTTATACTGCAGTCCTGGATAAAAGGGTGACAGTGATTGACAAGCTGATGCCAATTCTGATGGGTAAAAGAACTGAGAGCTCTAGAGGACCAATTAAAATCTTATACAGCTCAATGAATAGCACGAAATAATATCTATATGTAACGTAATCCCTTTTGCTGTTAAACAATGGCTTATTATGGGCCATTAATGAGCTGTTAGGCGACGGAAGAGAAATTCCCTCCTGTCTCGGCTGTGGGTTTTCCAAAGTGCACACAAATCCATCTGAGGAAAGTTCTAAGCACTTTCTGTACAGCTCCAGTGTCCCAATGGTTATCAATAATCTAGCCTTTTTTAACAAGAAAATATTGTGCACACTATTTTTAGATGTATCCTACTAAATCTTCCTACTAAACTGTTATATCAGCATATCAGTACAGATAACTTGTAGAGTGCAATGTGTGTCTCTCAATGGGAATTTCAGACTATTAAAAATATTTCAGTATTCTGGAAATCTTGTACCTAGTATGTAGATTAGCACATACTAGCAGCACTCAGTAAACAAACTTGATATTGTGAAATATTTACAAAATATTGTGATACTGAATTTTATCAGTCCCACCCTTTGGCCTTTACATGTGGATGTGGAAAGTGTTTGTGTGAGAGTGTGGTTCTGACCTTCTGATACTTTGCCGGTGCTGTAGGGCGGCTGAATGTGAAACAAGAGGAGATTGATGGGATGCTGAAGGAGGCTCCAGGACCCATTAACTTCACCGTCTTCCTCACCATGTTTGGGGAGAAGCTCAAAGGCAAGCGAGAGAGTGTTTTGGTATAATGCTCAGAGAAGAAACAGCAACATCCAATTTATCTCTACGGAAAAAGCCAAAATGCACGAAGAGAAACTATATTCTAACCATATTCTGCAATATAATGAGGCCTGTTTTAGCACAGGCCTCATTATCTCAAAATGTATTTCTGTGATTAGGTGCAGATCCAGAGGAGACCATCCTAAACGCCTTTAAAGTCTTTGATCCTGAGGGGAAAGGATACTTAAAGAAGGATTTGTAAGTACTTTATTAGATCAGAGGATGGTAAAAACAAAGGCCTGGCTCACAATCTTCGTTCCAGTTCATCCCAAATGTGTTGGATGGGGTTGAGGTCAGGACTGTGTCCACAAAGGTGGAAGCATGGCGTTGTCAAAATGTCTTGGTCTGCTTCGAATTATGAATGTCGTTCACTGGAAGTAGGGGGCCTCGCCCATCCCTGAAAAACAGGAGTCCCAATACTTTTGTCCAAATAGTGAGACCTCTGGCAAAAATGATGGAATCACCACACTGAGAGGACATTTGCCCACTTCTAGAAAAGACACAAACAATCGTTTCATCGTGAAACACTCCTCAAGCAAATTGAATCACATCACTGTAATTATGGAATCATCAACAAAACATCACAGTTAGTGCTTTCGCTTTTCCCACTGTAACTGTTTTTAGATTTTAGTGCTGTTTTCCTTTGGCTTTACTGTATGAATTCTATTCATTTCAGTCCATTTCTGAGTGCTGTCTCCTCGCAGAGCCATGTTCGATCCTTTTGTTTTTCATTTGTTTTGTTGTGATTTGTTATTTTCAAGGCTTTGAAATTGATTTGACTTGTCTATCCTGACCCTTTGATGTCTTCCCTGGCCGAACCGTATGTTTTACTTTTATAACCTTCCCATTCCATTTAGACTTGCACCAAATTCTACACACAGCCATTTAGTCTTGCACCAAATTGAGCAAACAGCATCTTTTGCCACTCTGTGCTTGAGCTTCCTCTTTGGGGCCACGTTCCATTTCAATTAGTCGAGTCCAGCACCTCGTTAAGGTCTGCAAGCACTTTCGTTTAACTGCATACTGATTTGTAGACTAGGGCTGTATTTGTTTCAGAAATGCAAATTAGAGATGATTCCATCATTTTTTTCTTTCCCACTGAAAGATTCTTTCCTCTTTTTGGATTTGGAAACTAATTTAAATAATGCAATTTAATTTTCCAAACTATTTCCAACTATTAAATCAAATTTTTTTTTGTCAAAACATAACTGTTATTTGCTACCAAGTTAAAAAAAAAAAGGTGGGTGAAGGTTCCCTAGGTGTGCCGTTTCCATAATGTGTGCCAGGGGGTGTATATACAATACATAAAAATGAATTTTTATAATAAATGAACAAAATAAACATAATTACACCACTCTGGATTTCTCTGAGACAGTGGAAAACAATGCAGACATCAAAACGACATAAAAATCTCTGAAGAGCTCTAACAACTGATAAACTCCTATGTGTGATTTGATTATTTGCCAAGAAGTAAAAAAGATCGCCCCCTTGGTGTGACAGTTCCATATCGTGTTACAGGGTACAGGGTGCATATGAACTGAATAAATGCATAAAATAAATACAATTACATATCTCTGGACTTCTCAGGGATAATAGAAAACAATACAGACATCAAATCTACTTTAAAACCTCTATAATAGTGCCATTCTCCTCTGATGACCTCTAATATCTGCTAAACTTGTTTCTCTCTGTAGTGTTACAGAGATGCTGACAACCCAGGCGGACAGATTCTCTCAAGCGGAGGTGCAACGGCTCATTCATCAGATTTATCAAACTTAATATTTCTAAAACCACACCTTGACTTAAAACCACACAGGAAAGGTTGCGTTGGACTGACATCCTTCTGTTTTTTCTCCATCTGTTCAGATGGAGCAGATGTACGCAGCTTTCCCACCAGATGTGGCTGGTAATCTTGACTACAAGAACCTGGTGTACATCATTACACACGGAGAAGAAAAGGACCAGGAGTAAAAAAAACCTCACTTTCTGGATTTGAACAGTTTCTGAATTCTTTATATGGTTATATCATTGTCTGGCAGAGGCTCCCTGTTTACTATAGAAGACTACAGAAGATAATAAAAGCTCGGTGATATTTAATGAAAAATAAAACGTGCAGAAAGGCTTGGTTTAACTATTTTTGTTTTGTCATTTTTTTACTAGCTGCAGGTCATTTTACAGCAATATTCTAACAATATAAATGATCCTGCAGTTCAGAGGCAAGAGCCTTTATTGCCACCTACTGAGAGTAAGATATTTAAATGAATCCCAGCAGGTTCATTTCTCACGTGTCTGATTTATCCAGGTTTGACAAGTTGTGTTTTAGATGAATTTCTACAGCTGGAACCTGTTTTTAAGGATTTCATTAACAGCTATGGTTATCCTTTTTTTTTTTTACATGAAATGTAAAATAAGAATTTTTACATATTTATGAAATAAGAATGTATTTTTTCCTGAAGAATATTTCGTGCCAAAATATGTTGCATATGTTGCAAAAAATATATAGAAATGAATAATAATAATAAGTATAAATAAACAAAACCACAAACTACACAGAACAACTTTGTTTACTCCTCAACCACTATACTATACAGACATTTTCAGAAATTGGTAGATTTTTTTTCTTCCGGTCCCTGCATTCTATTTTAGTATTTTTATTTTTTAACTTCATTACATTCCGCATGCCTGTTTTAATCTTATATATATTAATTTTATATATATGAGGTACATATTTCCATAATAAAGTAGCCCAACGTTTTCATGTTTCACTGAACCACTTCTCAAAACACCAAGAGTCTAATCATAGCTTAGCAACTGTAACAAGGCCCAGGAACCCCTAACAAGACTTCAAGAGTCAGCTTTTACAGAACATGATCCTTCATGATTAGAAATGAGGAGACCCTCCTTTTTCTAAAGTGAAAGTTCTATCATACGTGAACATCACAGCACGAAATTCTTCCTCTGTATTTAACCCATTCACCAAGTAAAGCGGGGGGCAGCCAGGAACACAGCGCCCGGGGAGCAGTGTGTGGGGACGGTACCTTGATCAGCGTCAGAGGTCCTTGGCAGTCGAACCCACGACTTTCTGATCTGAGGGCGAGCACCCAGCCATTAGGCTACCGGCTGTCTCAGCAGGGTTATGAGACAAACACATAGATTAAATAGAAGAGCTTTTGAAGTTACATGTAATTCATACGGACGGATACTCAGAACACTTGTGTTTGCATCTAAGTAGGTTTTTGCAGAATTTGTGCTTGAATAGCTCTTTTATTCGCAATGTAATTTGTTCAGAACATCCATCCATCCATCATCCGAGCTGCTTATCCTTAACCAGGGCCACAGCAGGGGCTAGATCCTGTCTCAGCACTCACAGGGGCAAAAGTCACCAGTCCATTACAGCGCAGACACACAGCCACACACACACACACACACACGTGCGGGGGCAATTTAGCATTTCCAACTCACCGGATATCCAAGTCTGTGAACTGTGGTAGAAAACCAGAGCTTTCAGTGGAAAACACAGGAGAAACATGCTCCACATACAAAGGACCCTCTGCAGGAAATCGAACAATCGTGTTCCATCTTGTTGACCTTCTTGTTATGAGGCATCTTCAGAACATTTTGGTAGGAGTCCTCCACTTTTCTGTCTCATCCATTTGTAACTGCATTTCTAGAAGAAAGGAAAGAAGGGACACCTGGACTGCTGATAATTCACATTTCCTGAATGTGAGAAAGAAAACATTAATTATCCAACATCACAAAACTGAGTGGATGTTAACTAGCAAAGCAATTTACTGCAGGATCAATAAAGTTTTCTGATTCTGACTCTCATAACTGATAAGGAGAGAATACAGAACGATGTGTGGCACCTATTTGTAAAAAATACAGTTGACAAAAGAGAGTGTCTGATGCTGGTTCAGACACCACAGCCTGTGGTTTGTCTTTTGAAAGCATGAGTGAAGTGGCCCCTATAGTCCCGTGTGAACACCCCACAGTGTGAAATGCTTTATCTGCATTTAAACCATTCACCAAGTGAAGCAGGGGTCTGCCACTAACCCCTCGTTCCCCTGCGCCCGGGAAGCAGTGTGTGGGGACGGTACCATGCTCAAGGGAACCTCAGTGATGACACTGGCAGTCCTAAGTCAGTCCTTCAAACCCACAACCTTCTGAACACAGGGCCAATTCCCTAACCACTAGACCACCAGTCCATGTGTTTTAAAATTCAATTTGGAGTAATTTACTCTAATTAAAACCCTTTAATCAGATTAGACCAATTCACAGGCAATATATGACACTATATTTTCCTGAATTTTAGTTTTGAAGGAACAACTTATTCCTATTTCTACACCAGTTTCTTGAGTTTCCTTCATAATTAAAAATGTACTGTTGCCTTCTTATGGCCACCAGATGGCGCCACACGCACAGGTCATGTTAACACCAGTATAGAAAAGTGAACTAAACGTATTCAGTATTAATGCGTTAATATATTCTTTATAATTTTGCCGGTTTCATGAAATCGTCAATGGCTTGTACATCAGTTGTAAGAAATGCCTTGATTTAATAAGCCTACGTACGTCAAGTGGTTTAACAAAGAGTAAATAAAAAATACTGCATGAAAATGAATGAAAACGAAAAACGTCTGATTTATTTATCTACTTTCGTGATCTTTTTGTGATCTTTTGTAAATATTATGATTATCTGTTTCTCTGTTTAAAGAATCCAAAATTATTTGAACACATTAAAGGTTCATTTTGTTCATTTTCTTGAAAATAATTTTGGTGAATTATTATTTTGGATATGATTTGTACTCTACTTGAGTATTTTTAAGCTGAAACTTTTGTCAAGTTTCCACACATTATATCAAATTTAAATTAAAACATCTAACAAAATCAATCAGTGTAAATTGTTTAAAAAAAAATAAGAGCATGACAGCTGGTGCAGCTAAAATAAGACTTTTTTGGACTAAAAAAAATTATGTCACAGAAGTGGACCTCAGGGAAATAAATATATATATCACAGGGACATTTACATATCTACGTATCTTATTTGCTATTAAACAACATTGCAAAGCTATATTTACATAATCAACACACATACGGTTTGAGTAGTTTGAGTAGTAATAGTGAGATATCAGTGTGATGGTTCTATGGTTCCATGAGAAGAAAGCCAGCCCCTGGTTTAGGAGTGTAAGGACAAGGGATGGCAGGCATGGCTGTTCCCTGTGGAGGTTGACTGCTGAGGCCAAATAAATCTGGCGGTTGTTGTCAGCGCTGGGCCTTGATGGAAGAAGCAAGAAACAAGCAGCTCATAAGATTGGGGAGGAGGCCGAACGTGCCGAATCTTATTAGCTTGCTTTAAACAGAGAAACAGCTGGATGTCAGGAGCAAATAGGCAGCGACTTGGCCATCACTGCCAGCTCACTAACTGGAGAGAGTTGTGGTTGAGGGTCAAAACACTCAGAGAGGATTGAGCACCACCTGACGGCATCTGCTCCTGGGTGAAGGCTACAGTTACCTCATAAGGTAACTGTGGCAGGAACCCCACCAGGTGTACACTGCAAATCTTTGCATTCATCCTCTAAAAGGAATGAGCAAAATATGCTTCAAGAATGGAGGAATCCTGTTGGTTGAGCCATTGAAATAACATGGCATTAACTGTACAAGTGACACAAACACGAGCACTATTTCACATCTTGCAAAACTGTCAGTGGTAGGTGGTGTGATGGACCAGAGATTGCAAAACACTGGTACTTTATTCCACCTCACATCTCACGCTCTTAGGTCAAACTACTGCTTAAGCAGCCATTCAAGCGAAGACGTGATGCGTATCGAGCCGTGTGGCCCATCCAGACTGATACAGTCAGATTTACCTTCATAAAGACGGGTCATGGAATAAATAAGGGTCATGGAAAATGTCTCTGTGGTTAATTAGCTTAAGCTCTCACCAATGACATGAGAGGAAGACCTTGGGGAGGATTAGAGAACATACTAATGAAATGAGATAATTGTGTTTAAAGTTTTCTAGACAATATGGGAACTTTGACTGGAACCTGGTCTTCCAGTGGGATGAGAAAAACAGAGCTAAAAAAACTGGTAAAACTGGGTTTGAGATTAAAAATAAGACTTTATACTGTTGTAAAGCAGAAGAAGCTCAAGCTTACTTTTAAATATGCTGGGGGATCTGTGATGCTCTGGTCTGATTTTCCTCTCAAGGCCCTGGAAACCCTGTTTAAACACACTCCATGAAGTAACAGGTGAGTTTAAAGGAATATCTGTTAGTCTCTGCCAAAAATGTGAGATGTGGTTGGATTTAACAGCAGGACAACTACCCAAATCTACACAAAAATGGTTCAGTGACCACAGAAAAAGGCTTTTCAGTCCCCTGGATGAAACCCCGCTGAGCTGAAAAGGAGAGAACAAAAGAGGGGACCTCTTTCAGGAGCATGTGGAGAGACTCTGTGCTGAGGAATGACCTCAGATGTCTTCCTCTATATTCCCCGACCTGACAAAGCTTTATAAGAATCTCATTGATGTCAAACTGGCAAATGGAGGCTACACAACATATTAAATGTAGGGGTGCCAGAAATTGTTAAAAACAATCCAATTTTCTTTCTTGTTTTAGACCACATTCGTTTAGTCTAACAATTATATAATCAAGCACAAAAAAAACTTTTTATTACTTGTTTTTCTATTAATTACCGCTGTAAAGGCATACAGCTAGATAGACAGATCGAAAAATAGATGAATAAAAAGATAAGAAATAGCTTTATTTATGCCGAGGTAAATTATTGTGTTTTAGACTACATGTATTTAGTTTAATAATTAGACAATTGAGCACAAACACATTTTCATTACCTTTTATAGAGTTGGCAAAGAGAGAGACTGACAAAGAAAGAGACCGACATACAAACAGTAATAGAAACAGACTGACAAAGAGACAGCCTGAAAGACAGACAGACAGACAGACAGACAGAGTTCCTGAGGTCGGACTGTCAATGAGTGCTGTCCATGTAAAGTACCGTAGTTGCGTAAGAGCTTGGTGACGTCATGCAAGTCACAAGACTCGTAGTGGTTTTTCTCTCTCTGCCAGCAGGCTCACTGTTAGCACACGGAGAACCGGTGGGATGGATCTGGCCAGTAGCGTGGATTTCACGTTTTCTGGACACGTTTAGAGAATCAGACACCATAGCATGATGGATAGAAACGGACTGGAGTGAAGAAAGGACGTGATCGAGGCAAAGACCCCTTTATAACGCAGTTCTACGTGGGAAACAGGACTGTTGCTCTTCCATAGCGGTTCGTTGCAAAAAAGGACGGGGGACTGAAGCCGTGGACAAGGCCAGCCCCGGTTCGGTTCGGTTCCGGTCCCGGTCGGGTGGGGGCTGCTGCTCGGGTGATGTTGTCCGTGCTGTCCTACGGCAGACTGGTCGCCAGGGCTGTGATCGGGGGACTCTCCCAGACAGACAGCCGCGATTACAGCCTAGTGTCGGCCAGCTTTGGCTATGGGAAAGACTTCAGAAAGGGGATTTTAAAGAAAGGCATGTGCTACGGAGACGACGCCTGTTTCATCGCCGGACACAGATCGGCTGATGTTCTGGGTAAGTTTGCACAGCAATCGACTGTACACAACAGGGACAAAAATATTGGGACACACGCCCCTTACTTCCAGCGAAGGGCGGTCTTAATGCTTCAGCATACCAAGACATATTGGAACAACGCTATGCTTCCAGCTTTGTGGACGGCCTTTTTTATTCCAGTCCATAAAGACATTACTGGATTAGTTCGGCGTGGAAGAACTTAATTTTGCCCTGACCTCAGCCCCATTAAAAAGTCTTTGGAAATGAAGTGGAACGAAGATTGCGAGCCAGGCCTTCTGAGCGCCTGACACCATAAAAGGCGGAAGCTGTTATAGCTGGAAAGGGAGGCTCACCTTCATATTCAAGTATATGTATTTGAATGTAGTGCCCTGAAAGTCCATGTTGGTGTAATGACCAGGCATCCCAATACTTTTGTCCATATAGTGTCGACGAGTACAGTCGGCAGGTTGCGGTTGGCCAGGCAACAAAGCCCAGCATGTCTAGCTTAGCATGTTAGCGGTGTTTATGTCAGTGTTGTTATGGTAACTTCAGAAAAGCGACCACGTCCTTTCATCTATAAACAAACCTCTAATAGACATTAATAGGTCGATAGAAACATGTTGTCTTCTCTCATCGCCCAAATTATCATGTAGCTAACTAGCTATGCTAATATACTGATAGAACAATTATCCTGTTTTGCCACAGTACACTTATGTAAGCAACTCTTGGTAGTTCTGGTTAAATGTTTTGTAGAAACTTGAGTTGGACTAGAACTTAACTTTATAAGACCAAGCCCCGTATTAATAAGTACAACATCTGGATAATGCAGCGTGACAGAGCTTCTGCTAAACAGTCCGTAGCCCCAGGCTACACAAGGAGTGAGCCGACTCGCGAAACGAGCCCCTCTTCTTAATCGGTTCCTTTGAATATATTGAATTTGTCGAAACTGATGTAATATTTTGTCGCATGTACACTACATGCACAAAAGTACTGGGACATCTGACCATTACACCCACAAGGACTTCAATGACCTTTCAATCAAATACACCGGCTTTAATGTGGAGTTAGTTCCCCCTTTGCAGCTGCAACAGCTTCCACTCTTCTTGGAAGCCTTTCCACAATATTTTCTGTGGGAATTTACGCCCATTCATTCTGTAGCGCATGTATGGGGCCAGGCTCTGATGTAAGACGAGGAGGCTGGGATCGCAGTCTCTGTTCCAGTGCATCCCAAAGGTGTTGGCTGGGGTTGAGGTCAGGCCTGTGTGCGCCAGTCAAGTTCTTCAACATCAAACTCATCCAACCATGTCTTCATCGAGCTCACTTTGTGCACTGGGGCACACTCATGCTGGAATAGACAAGGTTCTTCCCCAAACTGTGTATCTGTTTAATCTGTGGCCTAGTTTAATCTTGAAAAACAGTGCATCAATACTTTTGTTCATATAGCGTTGGCAATGTTTAAGTCCACGTTATATACTAAAAGTGTCTAAAAATTCTAATGATTTTACCAACTGAAGTTGCAAAATGTGAACAATTTTGGTACAACCTGTCTGCATTTGATACTCTCTTCAGATTTCTCTTTGCTGTTTCTACAGTAGTAGCTGCAGACTTGATTTATCTAAATCTTAATATGCAGAAGGTGAAGATAATAATGAATGAATGTGTGTGGAACACTCACTGAATTGACTTCAAGAAGAAGTGTGTCCTGGCATATTCACCCTCCATTTTGGAAAGAATGATAAATCCGTTTCAATGCTTCTAATAATAGGTTTGTCTTAGTTTGTTTCAATACCTTTGTTCTTGGTCCTACTGGCACAGGGCCTGGCTGTTTTAGGCAAAGTTCAAAAGTTATTGTTGCTGTCAAGTCCACAAGAAGAATAAATACAAAGCAGCTGACCTTGTATGGTCACGCAAGAGTCTCAGCATTATCTTTGTCGAGGGACTAGTTAGAAAGGCTGGCTTTGTATGGAAATTCTTTCTTTGTGAACATATCTGAGTAATGGGCAGAACATTTTTAGGCTGTGGATGGGCAGAACATTTTTAGGAAGTGGTAAAGATTTCAGGCTTTCAGCATTCAGTTGTGACCATAAGAAGACTAAAGCTTCTTGCTTGATGAATGTCCCAAAATTCCTACAAAGTGGCCTTGTCCTTTATGCTTTATCTTTCCAAAGCCTGTTTCCTACGTATGCTCCCAGATTGTTTTTTCTCTCTCTCTGTGAAGGGCACAACTGCCTGACGTCACACTTGCTGTTGATTTTGGTCATTTCATCAGCCATTGGGTATTTAATTTTTCTCTGAATTCTAATCTTTTTTAACATCTTGTTTTTTCCTTGATCCCTTTGTCTTCTGCAGGCGTGGCTGATGGAGTAGGTGGTTGGCGGGATTATGGAGTAGACCCCTCTCAGTTCTCTGCGACACTAATGAGGACGTGCGAGAGGCTGGTCAAGGAAGGTCGCTTTGTACCCAGTAACCCAGTGGGAATCCTTACCACCAGTTACTATGAGCTCCTTCAGAACAAAGTACCTCTACTAGGTGAGCGTTTTAGTGTTCAATGTGTATCATCCAAAACGTACACAAGGCCTACACAAGCTCATTCAAGAATGATTCAATCCCATCCATTTCTGGACGTCCTTTTGTATTCTGTCAAACAAAAAATACAAAAACCATATCAGTCGAAGAAGTAGAGTTAACTTCTTGAATGTTCTTGTACACCGAACACACAAATGAACACATTGAATAACAGCATCTTGCAGCCCATCTAGGACCAGTATTTAAACTGTGCTTTATGAAAGTAATTTTAAGGCAAGACTGCCCACACAGTACACTTGTTATCTGACCTTCAAGTCAGAGCGGGCTTCATTGAGCACTGTAATTTAAGTCGGTATAGACCGCAGGTCTCTATTATTGTATGAGTCAGAGAACGGCTTCCCACAGTCATGACTCCCAAGTCTGCGGGCGATGTTTGTACTAAGTGAGCTTGCAGGCCGAATTTTATTTGCATGTATCAACGTTTGGGATAAAAGAAGCTAAAGTGCAGTGTAACTTGGGGATTTTAGACTGTGTCTAGGTAACTTTCCATGACATACCACTTGAGAGACAAGGTTTAACTTAGGTATTGTTTGTACTGACTTTGGTGGCAGTTGTTTATTGAATGGTCAGTGGCTGGGGCTATAAAACATTGTATTTCCATGCACAGTTGTGAGCACACTAAGGAAACGTGGTGGGCAAAATGAGTCATGGGGTGTAGCCACAACTGCACTGCCCCACAACATTAGTGGCTTTGAATTATGTTGTGGGTAATTTCACACTGATTTCCTACACAGATTATTCCATTCTCATACTAATTTACTCTTTTTAGTACTTAAATCTGTCTTGGTATCAAGCAGACATTTGTGTTATGTTTTGCCCTTTCAGGAAGCAGCACAGCCTGTATAGTGGTGCTGGACAGACAAAGCCATCAGCTTCACACAGCGAACTTGGGTGATTCAGGCTTCCTTGTTGTTCGAGGAGGGGAGGTAGTGCACCGGTCTGATGAGCAACAGCACTATTTTAATACCCCCTTCCAGCTTTCAATTGCTCCCCCAGAAGCTGAGGGCTCCGTTCTTAGCGACAGGTAATGTGTCATTGTGTTTCTCTTTCTCTCACTTCAATAATGCAATGACAGGATTCCCTGCTGGGTAATGGTTTGAGTAGGACCTCATCCTTGCTGGTAGAATAAGGGTTTGATTACCTCCCCATGCTGAGCATCTGGTTATTAACTTCATTGGATTACTCTCTCTGCTGAAACGCTAAATAGTACATAATACAAAAGCGCATCTTAGACCCAGTTTTTGCGTATCATTAGCTTCCATTGTTGACCCTATTATTAGTATGTGATTTTCAAAGTCAATGTTTTCTATGTACACTGAACTAGGGCTGTGCAAATTGTGATTTTTTTAAAATCACAACAATGATGAACACTTCGCTAAGGGCTGAATAGATAAATTATTGTACTATGGATAGATATCACATGTATCCTGCACAGGAGTGACATAATGACATTTCCAATAATGTCATGTTAGCTATTATGTAGGCCCAGTATACACCTGGATGTTGTCCGTACATGCATTTAAAAGACAAGTTTGTGTGTATGTCTGTGTGTGCGTGAGTGTAAATGCAACGTGACCAGCTTGGCTACATTCACAGTCTAGAATAAGATGCACTCTCTCCACAGCCTCTTTCCTGCCTCTCTCATTAAATAAGTTATTTTAGGCATCTAAATGTGTACTCAAACAATGGCGTAAAGCTGAAAACACATTTGCCGCCTCTGAAGTATGCAACACCGTTTTCCCCTTACAGCTACCTGCCCTTTTAAGTCACATTTTCTTTCCATTCTGCTTCAGTTGTGGCCACTAACCAAAGGTACACAGCTTGCTGTGCTCTTCTATACCATGGAACATAATACATGCAGTGTTTCATAAAGTATTAAACACACCACAGCCTGTCAAGGCTATTCCTGCTCTGAGTCAGCACTGTAGAAACTTCAATTAAAAATGTAAATATTGCATGGGGAAATGAGATCTGATCCATATTTGGAGGCAGAAGCTACATTTAATAAAAGCAAGCATTAACCCGCTAGTGTCCTAAATGAATAACCATCAGATTGGACAGGTCTTCGACGTAAATGCCTAGTGCAAACAGGGATATTTTACAGCAACGGTGCTCTCATGTGAGTCAGGCTTAAACTCTCAACAGTAAATGACTTAACCACTTTGCTATAGAGTCAGTTACAAAATACACATACGCACAGTTCAAAACCTACTGCCCCAAACTAAGTAAATATGTAAAGAAAAGAAAATCATTGCACATTTGAAAACATTTCTCACTCTCAGCTATGTGCAATGGCTACTGTTACAACATGCTTTAATGAGTAATATATTAATTTTTCTAGCCTTATACAAAAATGTAGTTTAACTGTTGGTTTGTATCATTTACTTATTTATTTTTGCAATATTTTGGTTAGCTTTTCATTAAATTGCAGAAAAAAAATCTCAGACACAATTATAGTTTTAATTATAATTTATTTCTTCTCGTATTGCCATTGCAGTTACTGTTCATTCATGCCCCACATCTCTCAACACAAAACTTTTCCTTGCTCTTAAGGAACACCCTGACAACAATTCCACAGATTACTAGGGTAGCAACACATCCATGTGTTCTTGTGCCTGATTCCAGCAGTGTGCCATGCTGTGTCTAGTCACCGAGGGAATTTTAATGGACGGGGAGGGAGCCAGTGTTTGCTGGGTAGCTGCCACTGACTGTGCTCGTCCAAAGTCTAATCTCACTCATGGGCGGACTAGAGGCCCTCTCCATATCAACCAATCCCGTTTCTCTACTAGGAATTTTTTTTCGCCGTTCTACTTTTAATGAGTAATTATTTTGAGACTTGCTTGTGTTCTTGCTGAATGTTAGCTAATCTTGTTTTTTGGAAAACACACAGTTCTTACGCACGCTTGTACTCTAATCTCCAAATACTGAATGTCTAAAATTGATCCAGACATTCCAAACCTGAACAAAAAACACTCTGGTTCCATATTACATGATCCATTGTATTGCAACCTACATTTGCCCTTAGTTAGGAGGCTAGTGGAGAGAGTGATGTGTCCAGATGTTCCCTAATCTGTAATACTTTAATCTCTTCCGTTTTCTCTGTATTTTTAAGTCAGGAATTACTTGAATTATTTACAAATGCAGGGCATGAACAGTAGCTCCTTGTCTCTTTATAAGCTCAGCTAATGCTTTGCAGACTCAGAGTTAAAGACCTTCTGAGAATTGAACTCGACACTTCAGCACAGAGTCTAAATGTGTACTCGTAAAATATATGATAAACCAATGAACAGTTCTTTTAGTACTTCTGAGGAAGGTCAAAATGACAAACTGATCTGGCTGAATTCCTCAGCAGGACATTTCTGAGTGTGGCCAGCCGTGGCCATAACAGATTCAAGTTTAAACACCCGAGAAGGTACTTCTCTCAGATGGAGAAACACTTTTTTGTTAGAGGGCAGTACAGCAGGGATTAAATATGGTCTGTTTGAGAACTCCGCTGTGAACTGTAAAAAGATTTTCCAAACCAGTCTATGTAGGATATAATTGATCTTGATCTCAGAATTCAACACTGCACCGAACCTGAAAAATCCCTACTCAACATTGTACTGAAACAGATTACGGTATTTGGACAAAACAGATGCTGCATCTTGGACCTCAATTTAACACTAAACAACTGCACATAAGTGGAATTTGCATGCCAGGAAGCCTGAAGTTGCTAGACACCAGTTGTTAAATTAAACTCTAGAACTGGCAAGTTGTTTTCATAAAGAACTATCCAACTGTTTTCTATGAATTCCAAGAGCTACTATATTATCCTCCATAAGGAGAGTGTATACATATGTTGAGATGCAGAAAAGGCCATCAGACCTAAGAAATTACATGCATCCATTTACACAGAAAGCCACAGACTTCCTTCCACCCACACTCCTACACCTGTGCATAGTGTCCCTTTACAAATTCATGTTTTAGCAGCGTAGTTGTTGAGCTAATGTGTCTGAGGGAGCAAAGCTTTGTTTGTTATCAGTGGATGCAATTGGTTATAATTATATGTCTCTCTTCTCTCATAGTCCTGAGGCTGCTGATAGCTCATCCTTTGATGTTCAGCTAGGAGACATCATTCTCACAGCCACAGATGGGCTCTTTGACAACATGCCTGACTACATGATCTTACAAGAACTCAAAAAGCTGAAGGTACGGGCCTGACCTCTTTATAGTCACAGTTTGCAGAAGTTTCCTAGTGGGGTGCTAATGTTATATTGCACTTTGTTCTAGTACACCAATTATGAGAGCATTCAGCAGACGGCCAAGAGTATTGCTGAGCAGGCTCATGTTTTGGCGTATGACCCCAATTACATGTCACCTTTTGCGCAATTTGCCAATGACAATGGACTGAATGTAAGAGGTGAGTAGTATTTAAATTTGGTTTGGTTGTTTTTCTGCTTACGGGCTTGGTAAATCTTGAGACTTGGCTTCTAACAAAGCATCCTCTCACTTTTTTGTAAATTCCCCAGGAGGAAAGCCAGATGACATCACAGTTCTGCTGTCAATCGTTGCAGAGTACACAGATTGATGGTTGTTCTGACTGCTCCTCTTGTCTTCCTATTGTTCACTGAAGTGGTCATTGCTTCTTGCTGGCAGGACAAGGGCTAAAGAATAATTTGGCAAGGATCTAAACCTCAACCTCTTCCATGGGTTTTAGCATATCTTTCTCACTCTCATTCAGTTATGACTTAGCACCTGGCTGAAGAGGAAATGAATCCGACCAGATTAAAATGTACTTGTATTCCATCTCTCTCTACTGGTCTGGGCTTGATGAGGGCTTTTACAGATGCCTGGCTTCTCTCAGTGCTCTAGTCATGAATGGTAACCTATCAGTGTGATAGAAGTGCTTTTGGAGAAGAGGTAATATATAAATGAGGAGTCAAAGACCAAGGGGTCTGAAACCAACACGTGAAGAAAGAGCTAAGCTCAGGACGATAAGAGATTGATACATTAACATAAGGGCTGCACCATAAAAGAGCTCTCCAAAGGGTACATCTCCAGAGATATGCAACCTGAAAGGAGTCGGTTAAAAGATTAATGCTCACATTTAAGGTGAGTTGTCATCATGAAAATGGCACCATCATGCCAATAATATCTGACTCAGGAGTCTGGAGAACAGATAGGAGTTAATGTGTGTTGCGATGCCAGTGACAAAGGCAGTGGAGGTCAGCTCAGTTGGTCAGCTTTGTTGATTCTATGTAGGAAGCCCTTTTTAAATACATCTTCAGTCCCAATCTCTTTCTAAATGAACTTCTGCTGGACACCAGCTATGGTCTGAGCCTGTTAAATGTAAAAGTGTCTTGTAAAGTGCGTTTGGCTAAATCTAAATGAACAGCCTACACTTAAGATTGCTATAGTAATTAACAATCAAACTTTTGTTCGATGCCTTACTCCATGTACATTGATTCACAAAAAGTTAAAAAAAAAACTGTTCTCAATAGATCTGGCAGAAGTTTGGAGTATGACCAACATTGACTATAACGTTTCAAGTACCCATAACACGACATTTCTGGGTCCAGGGCAAAGTGTCGTAGTGACTTGGCAAAGGGAGACTATTGTAATGCTTTATTTTCTCTTTTTTTCAATGTTAATTATTTTAAATATTTATTGTATCAGACCAGTGTTCTCACCCACCACCCAATGTGTGCCATTATGTAACTAAGACAATGCAAAGGTTGCAAAGGTTTTATGTTAGGAAAATAAGGCTGTCAACCACTTTGGAGATTCTTATGCTATTTTGTGTCCATATGTGTGTTTGAATGGGATACATGTGTATATACAATCTTGCTGTATATTTATGTATGATGTATGCATTTGGCATAGTAGTGTATACTACTACACATCAGACATAGTATATGAAAGTAACCTATATTTGATAAGTGTGTGGGTTCTGTGTTTAAAATGTTTGTTTTCTTGCTCTGCTTTTTTTTTTTTAACTTAATTGTAAATATTCCTTGAGGTATATACTGTTAATGCACAAGGCTAATGCTAGCATCTGTGAATGCTTAAAGTGGATATGTGATGGGTCTTACAATCTAATAAAGGTTTATTTTTTTAAGCTGTGTGCTGTATAAATTTGGAATAAATACAAATTAGGAATTAAGGCTTGGTATTTGGGATTTAGGTGATATTCACCATTGTATTATGCACTTACACTGATAAACCATAACATTAAAATCACCTGCTTAATATTGTGTTGCCCACCTCCATCATGCCACCAAACAGCTCTGACCTGTGGAGACATAAGCTCCACAAGGCCTCTTAAGGTTTGCTGTGGTATTTGGCACCAAGACATTAGCAGCAGCTTTAGGTCTTTTCAGTTGTGAGGTGTGACCTCTATGGACCAGACTAGCCTGACCAACACGTCTCACAAATACATGGCTTGAAGAATCTGAAACTTTCTCATGTTCTTCAAATCATACTTTTTAAGCAATTTGACCCTGCCACAGGTTTACCCACTGTCCTTCCTTGGACCACTTTTGGTAGTTATTAACCACATACTACGAACCCCCCACAAGACCTGCTGTTTTGAAGATGCTCTGACCTGGTTGTCAAGCATCATAGTTTCACTTTTTTGCCCAACATATGCCATCCCTTGACAGGAGATATTGTAACCAGACAATCATTGTTATTCTGTCAGTGGTTTTAATGTTGTCACTCATTGATGTACATGTAATTTTGTATAAATGCACATTCTGATATACGTATACATTCATATAATGTATGTATGCTCCATATACACTGGGTTGGTACACTACAGTGGATTCATGCAAAGTTTTGTTAACTCCCTTGTGTTAAAACTAACCATCTAATTATTAGATACACATTCCACAATATAGAGAACTTGGTTAAGACACTTGGCCTTTGAAGTTGACATTTCTACTCAACCTGTGACTCCTAAAGATTATTCATGCCATAAATATTATATGCAGATTATTCATATATAATACAGATGTACAGACATAGAACCAAAACATATGAATAAACTGGCATATTATAGTTTTAAAATCTAATAAATCACTGTTCCAAAACAATATTTGATAAAAAAAAAAACATCAAAGTTATAGAGCTTAGTTTTAATGTTTATAATGATCAACTGATCCAGCAGAATGTACTCTTTGTGCATGTCCTAGTGCCTGTATTCTACATACATATGTTATAATTATTGGGGTATGTTACCTGAATTACTCTTCCACTCTGCCACTGCAATCTCCAGCTTCATCCTCAGTGTCACTGGCACAGACCAGACTGGGCAGTTCTAAAGCACTCATGTCTTCCTGGTCACTTGATACAGCCCCAAAGAGCAGAGAACGCATCTGGTGTAACACAATATAGGATGTAAATTGATCTCTAATTCACATACCTCCTGAAGTGCTGTGTATGCTATGATTCAAAGAATGACTCAAAATTAGGGATGCATTCAGCCACCAAAAATTTTCGGCTGAAAATGGCAAAAAAAAAGCATTTTCAGTTTCGTCCGAATTATTTTTAATGCGACCGAAACAGTAATGAAGCAATCTGCTGGTAGCCTAATGGTTAGGGCGATCAGAAAGTCGTGGGTTCGATTCCCAAGACCACTAGGCACCTCTGAGGTACCCTGTAGCAAGGTACTGTCCCCACACACTGCTCCCCGGGCGCTGTGTTCCTGGCTGCCTACTGCTTCACTTGGTGAATGGGCTAAATGCAGAGGTTGAATTTCGTGCTGTTCAGGTATGGCAGAATGGTCACTTTCACTTTTTTAAGAACCGAAACCTGCACACGCCAGATTGGATTGGAGCCAACATGTCTGCCATGTGGCGCATTTTGATATATTTAAGAAAGCTGTTTGTAAAGTGAGCAGTGCCGAAATTTCTAGAGGGGGTGCATCCACAAAGACTTTCTCAATGTTGGGATTAATTTATCATATAAAATCTAAACCTCCCGATCGCCATGCAGAGTATAAAGCACAGAAGAGGCAAGACCCTTTGAGCACACCCACTCCGTCTGTGGCGGACATTTTTCCAGTGATTCCAGTTATATATGGGCTGCCAGTCTCTGTTTAAATACACTATTTTGTTATAGGCCTACAGAGAATGTTGTTATATAGTTTTTAAAGCACTTGCTCTGAATGCACTTTGTTCATGCGCTTCGTTCAGAATACTAAAATGCACTTGAATTCACTTGTTTTATGAGAGAAGACATTTCATTGTATAATATTTCATTACATTGTGCATTGTTTGATTGCTAAATAAATATTCTCATAGATTTTATATTCTTTTAACCATGAAAATTAATTTATTCAATTGCAAGTACACCCAGTCCCAGCCATAACGGCAATATTACAAAAAAATTGTATAGTAATTTCTTTCTGTGTTTCAGTTTTGGTTTTCAACCAAGTGTTTCCTCATTTTCAGTTTTGGCAAATAAATAAATAAATAAATTTTCGTTGTATCCCCACTCAAAATCAACATTCCCAAACGTTTAATTTTTTTTTTCCTTGATAAGAAAATCTCCCACCATTATTTCTAACTATTTCCTAGAACATAAAAAAATGCACATAAACAAAAGGGGGTCATAAGTAATGGAGGCCCCCAGCAGTCATGAATTGGTGTTTAATCCAAATCAAAACTTGCACAAAAATTAAAAATGAAGCCTACAAATTCCTAACCTTGAAAGTGGCTGGAGTTACTGCTGTGGTCAAAGGGGACTCATGGCTTATACCACACAGAGGAGTTTTGGGTCTTAAGAGGTCTAATTCTTCTCCTTGGATTTGCAGGAGTTTCCTCATGTGAAAGGCTGGACTAAAGACTGGACTTCCCTGGCTGGAGGCCACCTGCTCCCCAGGAAGGAACGCTGGACGATGCTGGTGAGCCACAACAGCGGCCTCTGCCTCTAAAGGACCCTCATGTATGGAGATGTCTGCCAGGGACGTGTTTGCTGGACAGGGCTCACTGATGTTCCTAAAAGAAGATATTACAGCATAGATTTCATTCAATGCATCCTCCTGAAAAAATCCTCCACCCTCAAAAAACCCCAAGCCATTAGCTATGGTGTGGAACAGTTTGTTTCTTTGGTATTTGAGGATGTTTGTAAACAAATACAAAACACAAAAACAGATGTTAAGCCACTCCATCATCCATGTGACTGCTGTAATTACTATGGCACGTGCACGAATGTGTGAGGGAACAGACAACTGAAAGAAGCATTAAGAGGTATGGGGGGTGGGGGTGGAAGAGTAAGTGAGGGATTGGCAAATGTAGGATGGTGAATGCAATTTCCCACAAGGCCCTGTCTCCGATCTGACAGCTATAAGACCTCCTCTGCAGCATGTGCTCAGCAGCACAGAGTAGGTGTTTATTTCCAAGACAGTTGTTTATAGCTAGGACATTGTCTACAGTCTCTCACACTAATGCTGAAATACATGAGACAAAGGAGTACATGAGACATCATAGACACTAAAACATGTTTTTCATTTAAACTGAAAGACTGCTTACTTATTTTATTGGGAACAGAGACAACTGATTCCTGACATCACTATCCAAACATGTAATGGACAAACTGGCCAAGACTGCAGGGACATACATAGTTTTACGTCAGGTTTGATCTTGTTTTCTGCCTTATTTTATGATGAAATATTAAGGGTGGCATGCTTTTGTTTTAGAAGAAGACCCTTCGAGTTTAGTTTAGGTTTTCCTCATCCAGTTAATCAAGTGTCTTCGTAAGAATTTAAATACAGGCACATTATTTGTTGATAATGAGTTTAAAAAAGTGTGGTAGGTTTAAATTGCTAACTGTACGGTCCTGCCAGTTTTATTGCTTTCCCCCCTATGGCTTTTACTGCTTTTCAAATTACTTGATTTAAATAATGACAGCAGGTCTAATTAGTTCAGTAAGTAACTAGTTGTGCCTACATGCAAATTACTTCATGTGCAGTTTTAAAAGAACAGACTCTGTAGGGTAAAAATCACATAAATTAAACATATCTAGAAAATAAATATATAAAGTCCAGTTAATCTGGGTATATACATAAGAAAATGCACACCATTTTTTTTAAATAACGGAGATTGGGAGTCTGGACAGAGTATGTTATAACTAGAAAACACAGTGGTGGAGTGAAATGCGTTATCAGGGTTGGCTAGCAGTTTCAGCTGCCAGGTTTGTGATAACAATTAGGCCTGCTATTGATTGTGAACGCAATACTAGTTATTTGCCTTCAGCTACCTGTATTAGCTTCAGCTATTGTGAAATATTTTAAAATCTAGCCAGAATACCTAATTTCATCAGAATTTTTCCTTTGTACTTGTTTGAAATCATTTTATCTAGTCAAATTGTCTTACTCTATCGGCAGTTAATATTGCTTGATTTTAAGCATAAATTCATACATCTCTAGATAAAATGAAAACAAAAACCAATCTCATAATGGGAATTAAAAGACACATTAATTTGTACAATGCCTAGTTGGTTTCTGCAATGCACTCCAAAAGTTGCTGAAAGCAAAAACCCTCATTGACAATTTAAAGTTGTAAATCTTAGGTCACAAAATGAGTTGAAAAAGGACTGTGCATGCTCCACCAAGGACATTCTCCCGAAGATGGATGTGTGCCAAAGACATGGCCTTCAAATGCCTGTGCGACAGCAATGACCTGCTCATGGCTGACCCAGATGTGAGGGAACTGGTTGGCACACTAATACACAGTACAGTACACGGAAAGTGACATCACTATCCCGGCTGTCCAGGTCACAGCGGGTGATGCAGCTCAGAAATGCCAGCTCAGTATGGTCCTGCCTCTGCTTTATCCTATATAGCAAAGTAAAAGGAAACCTACTGCAAGCTGCTACTCAGCTAAGAGCTTGGTTTCAGTCAGAGGAGAGTGACTACAGTTTATCTTTGAACTAGAACCTATAGTCTGCAAAGAAAAGGTGACCCAAAAAAAACAGATTCTTTATCAAGAGTTTGTTTCCATAAACAAAGAAGTATGTGTGTCACACCCTGATTATAAAAGGTGGCATACTTGCTCTAGGTATATTTGATATTCAAATGTCACCTGGGTGCAAGAGGTTTCTGGGCGTTTGAAACCTGTGATGGATTCTCTCTATCTGGACTTGCTAGAGTGGCCAGTACCACGACAGCTTCCAGCACCATATCCTCCACACTGAAAGACACAGGCCTAAGAGACAGCATGTTTTTGATAACACATTATCAAAAACATTTGTGAATCAACAACTGACTAACATCTTTCCGTGGGTGGCCTCTATGTTTTCAGAGATGATTTTTGGATTTTTTTTAATACATATCTGAAATGTTTTCATTTTTAGATTGAACCAGAATGCTTGTTGGATTTAACCAGGGTACTGGATATTGTAGTAATACCCAATACCCTGGTTAAATTGTTGGGCTGGAAACAAAAATATTAATCTTCAAAAATCTTTGAAAATACTATACAGTAAATAAAGCTATGCAAGCTCTCCCACTGGTTAGGTTTTCAGAAGCTGGACAAGATTAACTACTAATAATTCAGGCTTACTGGAATAAGCCGATCATGTTTTGATTTACAATAGGTAAGAACAATTTCATAGGAAGAATCGTCACTTCACGGCAGTAGTCATGAAGTTTATCTGGAGTAGTCGTTGATTTTCATTACAATTCAGCAAGGCCTGCAGCTTTAATTAATAGCTGCAGCTATAATGTACAGATTTGGAATATATTTTACTAACTTTCCATTTCTGTGTTTAATCTAAACCTAAAACTATATCTAAAGGTTTGTGTGCACCATGTACTATTAGAAATCAACAGCTAGCAGAAGTGAGCATGACTGTAAAGACAGGTTTAGATATTTATGGCCTGAACTGAGGGCCTAGCTCAGTCATGGTTGAGCACTTTATCTTTCTGCAATTTTTGGGTTAGGATTAAGGTTAGGGATTTTACACTTACTTTCCAGTTGCTCCAAAGTGGACAGTCACTGTAAGACCATGGGATTCAGCAAAAGACAGGAAACCCTAAAAATTAGGAGATATACTTTAACTGTCTTTGTGGTGTCTTAGAACTTCTTAGCTCTGGTTCCCCACCTGGAAGGTGTGGAAGGAATGAAAACACCCGGGACGCACCCTGCCTCTGGCGTACAGTCTGTAACCACTAAAGACACGATGACCCTCACTGTGGGCACTATGTGTGGTGTACTTCAAAATAGAAGTTTAGTCACTTGTGTCATGAACATAGCGAGCTGTCCAACTCTCTAACTCACTGTGACAGGGCAGCGGCCTGCTAATGCTACAGCCAGCTGTCCTGCTGCTTTAGCCACTGAAGCAAACACAGCTGAGATACTGCCCAGAACAGCCAACCCAAACATGTATAATGGATTTTAACACTGGAAGATCCCACTGCCTCTTCTGAAATCAGGCTCAAGGGTTATAAGAGTCAGTACAGAACAAGTTCTGAGTTATAACTGGCTAAAGGGACTTTGGTGGACGTTTTCAAAAGTAAAAAGTACAAATATTGAAATTTCAACAAAGTGTAAATCTTTAAAAAATAATACGCAAGTAACACAGTAAAATTACTAAAGTGTTGCCCAGTCCTGGCTATTTGACAATACGCAAGTTTGCATTAAGAAAGTTACTCAATAAAGTTCCTATTACTAATCCTGACTGCTTCTCTACGCTAAAATAACGCCAAAAATGATTACAAACCTGACATTTATCTTACTTTCATTTGAATCTTCATTTTATTTTGTTCTATTCATTCCTAAATTGACTTTCACAGCACTGTAATTCATAGTGTTTCTGTATTCTGTGGATATAAATGAAAGACACATTTTTAGTACTTGTACACCTAACAAACTGTTTGAACTGGCATTGCAACCTAATATTAGGGCAAAAAATTCCAGAACCTAAAACACCACTGTGAGATCACAAGTCTGAGTTCAAGTGTAAATGATAGGCACACTGGCTTCTGAACATCTGGGTACTGGGACAAAAATAAGTCACCATAAAAATGAATTTGGCTCCTCTAATGGAACCTCACACCTCTCACACAACACTAACCCACAGCCAAACCTGACCCACACGCAATCCTTTCAAAGCATGATAATCTAACAGCAAGTAACATAATCAGGAAAAAAAAAGCTATTTTTACAACCTTCCTGCATTACTTTCCATACATGTTGTTCCTTTAGCTTAAATTTTGCTTAACAATCCTTCTGCTTAATCATAATGTTATTGGTATCAGCATATTATCACTTAAAATGATCAAGATTTGCACTTTTGATTACAGGCTGAAGGATTATCTGAGCAGATTTTTAGAATTATTAGTTTCGCTGTGTTTTATCTGATTGAATGCATGTGTATAAATTTTGCTGAAGTGGCCTCCTCTGTACTCTGTAATCACCATTCTTTGGTCTAAAGCCTTGTCCCAGCAAGCGGACTGTCTGACTACACATTACAAGTAATAGCCTACCAACACTGAGGGACCCAGAGAAATACATTTGCATGTCAGATTTCTTTGGAGCTGTGTAAGACAGCAGACGATGCAATAAACATCACTGTTCACTATGATGAAATTGCAAAAACCCTAGTTTCTAGGACTGACCTAGAGAAATGACACTGTAAGTTAACGTTCAGCTGGGTACGTTTGAGACTGTCTGTCTGAGACTGTTTTGCAGTCCCTTCGATTGCAGTGATGACACGAAACTACGTCCAAAACACAAATCTCTTAATATCCATGTTCAGCAATGCATTTTCATTGTCAGTTAAGCTGGTTTACCAAATGAAGAGCAAAGTTTCTCCACCACTACGACTCCCCGAGTCACATGATATCACCAGAAATGGAAAAAAAGTTTCATCCAAGTCACATAAACACCTCCACATCTTATCAAGCTACCCCTAATGTATAGCATAACACACTTGGAGGAGAACACTAACCGGTAATTCTAATCTGTTTTCATTCTCGAGGAAAAATATCTTAAACACCCCTAATTCTAAGCCCAGCAGTCCCAATTTCTAAATTGTATAAACATTTATGTATCAACATCGTCATTGGCATCAGAACATATGTTCATGAAAAAAAACTTAAAATAAAGATTCCTACCAGTACATCTCTACTTAAAAAATGACTGCTAAAAATATTGGCTAAAGTTCTCACCCTTAGTTCTTTAAGACAGAAAGTTACATCTGAGTCCACCCCAACCTGGAAGTAGTCAAATTCATCAGGATGCAGAGACATCTCTGTGTTCATGGAGCTAATGTGGTTTTTGACTAAACCTATATAAGAAAACCAGATTCAAAATTACTGCAACAACCAAATGAACATTTCTTCAAGAACATATATACAAGAAATGTTTCTGTATTTGATGTTATCGTAGGTACTGGCCATTCTCGTCTTCGCAGTAATTCTTTAAATTGACTCTTATGGGTGAAACAGAAAGTGTGATTTCCTCTTGTGAAGTTGAGAAGTGCATCACAATGTCGCTGAGAAGTCTGAGAAAATAAAGATTCTTCTTTACAACAAGTCATCACAATTCAACCTCAAAGATCAATTCTAATTGCCAAATAGAAAACACTGAAGTAAAATAATATCTACACTACCAGACAAAAGTTAAATAACCTTAACATCCACATTTAATTGCCTAAAGTTTGGAAAAAGTTACAAATAAGAAAAACCCTCTTATAAGGATATGGATTTAAAAGTTTTGACGGATATGCAGTATGTGGAAAATAGTAGAATAAAATTTGTAAATGGTTTATTAAGGGCAAGAGGAGAAGACTTACTTTGGCTGTGCCTGTATAATGTTGGGACAGAGGTGAGCTGGAAAAACTGCTTGCAGAGCCTCGTACTCTTGGTACCCCAAGTTGTGCGTCTTGGTAATTCCTGACATGTAACCATTATGCAAATGTATGTATTAAAATCCTAAAAATCAAGTCCCATATCCAACTATATCACATTTATTCCTATGATGGATACAAGTATCAGTACATTGTCTTTGTTGTATGTGTAAATTTCACAAACAGAATGCTTGTTAGAAAGATAACATGGAAGATTGTATGCTACTATATACTGCCCCCTGGTGCTTAGTTTCATTACACAGCTCTTTATAAAGGGAGACAAATAACATTTAAAAACTGCATCATGCAAAGCCCACTTACCGTGTCTGCAGTGAAACTGGAAAATCACCCTGTTGTCTAAGACATTGACAGTAATCTCACATCTGTGCACATTGCGGTCTATTGTGGCCACACTGCGGAAAAGGGGCGCCACCGACTAAATAAATACATACAGATCATGAAGTCAGCAAAACATCTATGAATCGACCAAAAGGTTTGTTGAGAGAGATACAGTTTTGAAAGCAAATACATCCACACTTTCCATACCTTTAAAGATACTTTGCATTTCACACCTTTATTTTCTTGCAGTTGGTCTAGGTTTGGGGTATAGTACTGAAAGAACAGGGGAGAGAAGAGAAAGCAGGCATATGCCGACTGAGCCGAGTTCACTGACCTTAAAGCCAACTGTGCAGAGGGAAAGAGGACAAAGCTTGTGTAAGACTATTAGACAATCTATGGCTGTTTTAGAAACACTTTGCAAGCGTATTCAGAAACTATAGCCCATCTGCTGCCCTGCTCAATATGCATTAGTCAAACCATCATCAATAATCAGTTTGACAATATAACTGATCTTGGCTGCATAAACTGTGCATGACAACAAACAGGCCACTGTTTGTACCTCTATAATTTACTTAAAATAAAGTTGACGGGAATCATTAAGTGTCCAGTACATTAAACAAGGTAGGCACACTTCTAATTGTGACAAAGTTCTCTTAACGTAGACACGTGATTTACGGACAGCAATCCTTTTCATTAATTATATAGAACATACACAGCCATTCAAAAGTTTGGAATACCATGTCATATCAATAACTGCTTCAACTTTATTCAATAATAACATAACCTACATGGACAAAAGTATTGGGACATCTGACTATTACACCAATAGAATTTGACGTTTCACTCAAATGCATCAACTTTAATAAAAAGTTGGTTCCCCTTTTGCAGATATACAAGCTTCTACCCTTCTTGGAAGCCTTTCCGGAAGATTTTGGAGTTTCTGTGGGCATTTGTGCCCATTCATTCTGTAGAACATGATGTTGGATGAGAAAACTTGGCTCGCAATCTTCGTCTTATTATATCCCAAAGGTGTTGGATGTGTTAAAGTCAGAACTCTGTGCGGGCCAAGTTCTTACCCCTTTCTGCAACGGGTCCAACCAAATTTCATCACCAATCCGTGACAGGGCATGAATAGCCCTTCCAAACACTAGAAAAGGGACATGTTATATATATATATATATAACATCCAAAGTGATGTATAGATGTAGGTATCAAACATAAATAATATAGAAAATATAAAAAGATCAGCTAAATATCTGTGTGACCTACCTTTCACACAGTTACCTTCAAATACACACTTCATATCTGTGTTAACAACTGTGAGCCACAAGCTAAGTTAGCTAAATAGCCGTGGCCAAAATGTACAAAAACTTGACCAGGAGGCTTGGTAACACTATTTACTCAACTTTAACCATTACACATTTGCTAGAAAATGAAAACAGCGTGATACAGAAATAATTTCTTTCCACAAAACCTAAACCTAAATCTGACTGTTTCGATTAGTTAGCTGGATGCTACTCCCTAAAGTGATTCAAGAATCAGTCACTGAGTGAATCGATTCGCTGAGCCGATTCTTTCGAACAAAAAGGAAAACCTCATTATTTTTAAAAAGAATAAGAAAGAACAAAAATAAGAATTTACTTATACTAAACGTTCCACTCCATTTCCACTTAAATCGCAGTCCCTGTATTTTTTTTGTTGTTAAATGAAAACAATTGGGCAAGTTCTTCGAATACTTTAAACATGAAAGAAGTATTTCATAAAAGTAATGAGGTTTTCATTTAGATTACTGTTAAATAGTAGTATGTGTGTTTTAAAATGTTAGGAAAGTACAAATGCATTAATATTTGACAAACTGCATGGAACTGAGTGACGTACATCTTACACCAACTTAAATAACAAAGACTAACAACCCAAAAGTCTTTCAAACTGAAATCACTTTGTAGATTACATTTATAATAACTCTTTAAATTTTATAAAGGGATTAATTCCTAGTGGATAATGTAATCGTTTATTATTATAAGGACTATAATGAATAGGCTGGATGGAGAATTATAACAGTCAAAAATATTCTTTTCGGAAAAAGATTATTCTGTTATTCTTTAGGCTTTACGGACTGGAGACACGCGATTCCCGGTAAACTTAAGCTACTAAATGACAGAAAAGCTTTTATTTCTTGAAATATCCAGTTATTTTTAGTATCCTTTTTTGTTTTCAGTGTTACACTGTTATTTTGTTGCAGTAATGTTCTTGTTGTTGTTTATTGTCTTTTTTTTTTCATTCATTGTCTTATCGTATTTCATTCTTTGTTGTTGCACTGAGCATGTTAATGACAAATAAATCAAGTTATTTCTATCTAATCTTATCCTAAAGAAAGTTTAAAGAATCTTCCTAGGAACTGTATTTCAGTCACGGGTATGACGGAACTATTTAAAATGTTACACCATAACGTTGGAAGAGAGAATGTGGCGGGGGGGGGGGGGGGATCAAATTTGTATTGAAAATGTGGGCAGAAAATGGACTTTAGTGTTTTTGTTCTTTTAAATTCTGCCCCCTCCGAAGTGTATATGGCCAGCAGCGAAGAATGGCAGTGTGTGCGGCGTGGTAAAGGAGCAGTAAGGAGGATGAAAATCTCCCAGTCTGGAAAAACAGCAGAACTTGGACCTTCAGAGCCTCCAGAGAGAGAGAGAGAGACACGCAGGATAACAGAAGCTGTGTAAGAACAGAGCACTCACACAGTGAGTCCTGGAGTTTACCTTTTGCACTATAAAAGTTACACTAGACATTTAGGTCGAAATTGTTTTACCACAATATGTTTCACTTAAGCGCACAACTTGAAGGTAGGGCTGCACAATATGAACAGAATGTCAGTATTGTAGCTGGTGGCCTGATGAATTGGGAGTTGCCCCTGCAATTAGAAGGCGGTGGGTTTAAATCCCAGTACTGCCAGTGGCACCACTGCGGTGCTATCCCCACACACTGGAGTCCAGGGGAACCAGGGGTCCCCAACACTAATATAACAGTTGTGTTTTAAACAGTGAATCAGTGAATCTACACATGCCTTTTGAGTTATTATATGTAATAATGGTGATGGTAAAACAATAATAAATCCTTACATAACTTACTCACCTTAGCTTTGTTCGTGTCAGAATTACCATTTTGAGACTGAATCTTTTTTCATTCCTTTAATCAAATTGTTATTGAAGACAAGCAAAATGCATGTCAGTAAGCAATACTAACATTTTTGAAATTGTATGCAGTAGTCCATGCTTCCACAAGACAAATGTACATGAGAATGTAAGAAGTGGTGTGCTTTTGGATTCTGAGGACATACCATAACTATTAAGCTGAATTCCTCTGCAGGAATGAACTGAGGGGTGAAGACTTCTGGCTGGAATGGCGAGGTGAATTTCACATGGCCTTTGATAATTGGTGACTCTCACAAATATTCAAATAAATCAAAGCATGAGAACATACCGCTGCCTTTTCATCTTGCAGATCTTCTGTCTGGTGGCCTTGCAGAGATCAGTGGTGAGAGTGATGTAGATAAGAGGGTCAAAGATGGTAAATGGCTGGACTGTGTCTGTTATGGCCTGGGCAACTTCTCCTCCTGTGTGTCAGCCAGATATCAGCTTGCCTTGTTGCTGCTTCTGTTTGACACTATGCAGGTGAACCTTCTCGCCTCATTTCCCACTGCTACAGTGTGAAATATTTGCCTCATTCATGTTATCATTTCAGTTTAAAGATTTAAATCGGAGTCCTTAGAAAAACATTTTTCTTTTCATCCAGATTCCTGTGAGCTGGTGCAGCATGTATGACCCTGTGTTTACAGTGTCAGAATGTGAGATTCTCAGAGAGCTGGGCTTCACAGTGCTGACTGAAAATGAGGTACAAAATCTTACACACACACACACTTCTCAAATGAATGTTCTTTGGGGTGATGCCATAGAAGAACAACTTTTCAGTACATGGGTGTTTAAAGAACTATTTTTGTAAATGTGACTCAAATGAACTTCAACATAATGTAGAGTAGGGCTGCAACTATTGAATATTTTTGTAATCGAGTATTCTGTTGATTTTTTTTCATCGATTGATCGAGTAATCGGATAAATCATACTTTTTGTGTTTTTAAACAACTATATCAATAGTGGGTTATGCAACATGAAAGGCCTCTTAAAATGAGCAGCAATTG
>JBBJLR010000018.1:7250780-7266118 GCA_037577145.1 Brachypetersius gabonensis
TCAACCTTTCTGGGAAACATTTATGATGTACATTGTATCCTTATTAACAGTAAAGAAAACTAAAATGTCCTGTTATTGTCATTTTGTAATTTTCTCTGTCTGTATGCACTAAGATTTGTTTGTAAAATATAAAATGATATTTAAATATTTTATTATTATTGTTGTTATTATTATTATTGTGCTCCTAAGTTTAAATGTTGCTGATCAGTTTAAATTAATTATTATTTATTGATTATATATTTTTTTAGTCAAAACTTGTTTACAGTTTAAATACGGATTAAAATTTTATTTTATTTTTAGGCTAATTGATGCACTTTAAGACTTGTTCTGCTACAGACTAAAAAACAATATTGCCGCCCTATTTTTTCTTTTTGGCAATATTCGGCACGTTCTCCATCCACTACAGGAATTAGGTGGAGCTGCTCTCCAGGTGCTTTTTTGCATCTCACTTCGTTTTTTACAGCCAGTGTGCGGCACTAACTTACAATAACAGAACATTTATCGTTTTGTAACTTTAAAAACATTTTCATATATGACTGGAAGTGGATGGGAATCGTCAGAAATTCCACGGGAGCGGAATTAAAAAAATAGTCCCGCATGGCTTTACTTCATATCTCCTGCTCTGAGCTGTGTGCTCTTCTACGGTGCAAAAAAAAATCCTACTCCCTGCGGCAAAAATAGCATGTTCCCCAGGTCACACACGGCAGGTGGACTCTGGTGACGAATTAAACGAAGAACATTTTTTGTAATCGAATCATTCGAGTTACTCGAATAATCATTTCAGCCCTAATGTAGAGGTTCTATCCTCATTAAAAGCCTTTCCTAAAATCATAGGACCAAGCCAATTTACTTACCCGGCAGCTCAGACATCCAGTAGATGTAAAGGGCCAGTCATGAATGTTGGTTGTTTGGGGTTGGGCTGCCTGATTTCTGATTTACTGATTGTTTCAAAGGAAAACTTACCAAAAACGTAACAATTTTGTTCATTGTTTCAAAGAAAAACAATTAAGAAAAAGCCAAGCGAGGAATGACCAACATTTAGATTCATTTGGCTTTTGGTAGTACACTCATGCAGGAACCTTTGGCTAAAACCATAAACATATGATCAAAATGTACTGATGGTATGGACAGATACTTTAACATGCACTGATATTTTATGATCTTATTTTGTCAGGAAGGGAAACATGCTGTGACTCGCCCCACCCTGTTCTACCTAATGCACTGTGGGAAGGCTCTCTACAACAATCTGCTGTGGAGGAACTGGAGTCTTCAGCTCCTGCCAAAAGTCATCATTATTGGCAACAGTTTTCTTGGCATTCAGGAGAGGTAATGTGGCCCTTAACGACCCAGAATCAGTGTAATATTCACCGTACTATTGTATATTGGGTCCAGGATTTAATCATTCAGTCCGTGTTCATTTTTTTTTTTACATTAAGCTATCAGTACAGTTCACCCTTCCAGTGCTGAATATTATGGAATTGTGTTGTACCTTTTTTCCAAAATAAATTGATCATAAAGTAACAGAACAAAACAAGATTCAGTATTGAGGGAAATGTATGTTGCCAAAATGGATCACTGGAAAGAAATCAGTTAAAATGTACCTCCTTTATTACTCGGTAATGCATGGTAGTCAGTTGGTATGATCATATGTCGAAATATCTTTATATTTAAAACTTAAAAAAAACGATTATTTTTTTTTGCTTCATGAACAGCACTGTTCTTATTTTATTGTTTGTTTTGTAGGATGCTTCAAAGGGAGCTCGAGAGAGATTACAGCTTTCTCTCTGATGTATCCTTCAGGCGTTTGTTACATCTGTGTATGTAGTTCATTTTACAGTATAGTAGCTGCCATTAGGAGTCCCAGAACACAATCTATAAAAATGGACAACAGCAGTCTAACAGGCTGCAAAGACAAACTGCAGAATTTACCTGGTTCTAATCAAAAGGGTCTGACTAATTATGTCATTTAGTTCATGATCGATTTATTGGTCTCTTGGTATATCCTGACTGATGATGTTCATTGGATCATGAATGTGAAACATATTCATAGATTAAACAAGATACCTTTCAGTTTATAAAAGGCTTAAAATCAATTATGGGATTATGCCCTTAATTCCGTGGGAAAAATAGACAAGTTCATGTTTGTTGATTTAAGTTGCAAACCTTGACTGAATATTAAGATCATAAACGTGTCTGAGGAGACCAGCTTGCCCTGCTCACAGTGTTTCGTGGATGTGTTTAATGACACCGCGCTCCTCCGATTCCCAGCAGACAAGCTTCATAAACTCCCAGAATCCATCTGGACTAATCCTTCTGAACCGCAGTACCAGCACTGCCAGGATCTGGAGATCATCCAGAGAGAGAGGAGTTAAAAGGAAAATCTGCTCAAACACTTCCAAGCTGTGGGTCCATGTGGGTGGGTGCTTTTGTCAGTGAGAGAGAAGTAAGAAGCCAAAGACATGAATGTTAGAAATAATGAACTTCTTTGTATATTTAAGGTTGTATATTTTTATGTAGTTAAAGTCTTTTGTTCTTTTGGTCCATATGATTGCTGCCAAAGGGAGCTTAGTCTTGGAAGAGAGTTTCTCTTTACCTCTGCAGTATTTAATTAATCTGGATTCTGAACAGATGTGTCTGCAACTCCAGGTTCAAAAAGGAACACTTGACATGCCCAAGTATTTACTTGTGCTAGTAAACGTTACCTGAACAACTTATGAAATGGAACGCCATTTAAAATGGTGTTTGGAATTTCCCCAAGGCAAAATAGTTGAAAATAAGTGAACAAATGAATGTTGAAAAGGTGATCAGCATGTTCAACAGAATTAGCCCTTCATACAGGAACTGAACTGAGTGCAATGAATTACACCAGGAAAGCTGTTTTATTAAAAGGAATGAGTATAATGTTGTAAAACAAAGATGCCAAAAAGATGAGCATATAAAGCTTGAGTTCTCACAAAGCCTTTCTTCTCCTGTTCCATGATTCTTCAGACATTTTTAATTAGGTGGTCTGTCTAGGTCCTTCTCATCTCACATGAACTTGTAGTGTTAGATGTAAAGTGTCCAACTTTGTTCTATTTCATAACTTCAGTGATGTAAGTCAGTGGTTCCCAACCTTTTTTCCTTGAAGCCCCCCTTGCCTGTGTCCAAGAAAAGCCAGGACCCCCAATTTCTACCGGTGTAGACGCAAAAAAAGAATAGTGATTTAATACCAACTTTTATTTGCAAAATGAAAGTGGTTATTGGTGTTTGTTCTTATACTTGTATACACACACAACACATTTCTCTCTTTATAAATTTAATGTGTATAATTTTGGTAAGCTAATTTCAGACAAAATTCTGCGCACCCCCTGTAATGTCTAGCGCCCCCCTAAGGGGAGCCTGGACCCCAGGTTGGGAACCACTGAGGTAAGTGATACATGTGCGTCTTTAGTTGTCTTAATTCTCAGCCTGCTTCTCCACAGGCATCACTTCTTCAGTGACCTTTTCTTCTCCGTTTACCAAAGCCGGCTCCAAATTCTCTTTTCCTGCCACAATAACTGCTTTTGGTGAGATACTGTTGTTGATTTCTGACTGATCAGCTGAAACTTCTGCTTCCTCATTTTCAATAGACGTGTCTCCAATTTGCAAGCCAGACTCTGGCTGGCCATTCATTTTTGAATGGTCTGGTCTCTCTTCTGACTTTTCCGGTTGGCTCTCATAATTCACCTCATCAGTCTGCTTCGCACCAACTGCAGCTTCCCCATCAACCTCAACTTCATTTGAAGATTCTGCTTTAGCCTTCTCTGCCTCCTCAGCAGCTCTTCTCTCTTTCAGCTTCTCTTTGAATTCCATAATCTTCATGCTGAAACAGTGATATACATAATCATTTACAGTCAGCCCAGTTTGTGCCGTACAGCCAATCCAGGAGACTGTCTCACACAGCATATTAACTCAGCTTCACAAAACCACAGTTAACTTGATTCATTGGTTACAATTTTATCTTAACGTGGGTCATAGACTCAAGCTGTGATTAATCCCCATGCATGACCTCAGTGTGAAGTTTATGGATAAAATTATTAAAAAACAATACTTTTGCCACTGCCACCATATTTTTACCTTTTTAAGAATATAAACTTGGTTTAGCCTGGGCAGCAAATAACTCGGAAGAAAAGTTTCAATTGCTCCTGTAGATTATGGCCAAGTTTATGGTGCACTGTCAAAGCAGATGTCTGCATTTACTGGCATATTTTTTGTTTCATATTCTTTTTGTGGTTTCCACAAATTCTTAAAAAGGTAAAAATATGGTGGCAGTGGCAAAAGTATTGTTTAATAATTTTATCCATAAACTTCACACTGAGGTCATGCATGGGGATTAATCACAGCTTGAGTCTATGACCCACGTTAAGATAAAATTGTAACCAATGAATCAAGTTAACTGTGGTTTTGTGAATCTGTCTAACAAAACTGCCCCATTGTTAGACAGAAGTTTGCTCTGGTGTATTTATGATTTGAAATACTGAACTGCATACCTAACTTGTGGCAGCATGATATTATCATGGTGATGTAGCATGGCAAAAGGTGCCAAAGGATCTAATCTAGGCTTAGATAATAAGCCTTGTGAGACCGACCCCAAAACTTTTAAACCCTTTAAAATCCGTCTTACCTGTAGGAAGTCTTTAGGATGCCATTTACCAGGGCCAACTGCTCCAGTGTGGTCTCACGAGATGGAACCAGGCTCTAAATAAAGTTGAGAAAGAGAGATCATTCCTTAAAAAAGAAGAAAAAAACATCACATGAAGAGTACATTTATGAGACTGGTGCTTACCTCAGGTGTGCTGGAGTCTGTGAGCTCTGCCCCTCCATTTCTTATAGATCGTTCCACACGTACTGCCTGCTGTGTGATGGCTTTCAAAAAGTCTGAACTGCATTTGGTCTGGGGATGATTCTCACCACACTAGAATGCACAATACAAACACACCCAATATACAGTCATAAATTCTTGGGCATGTGTACAGTGCCATATCAAGATATTTGCCTTGTAATCCTTTCCCACAACTTTTCAGATTGTGATTCTTTCCCACATTAAGTCCACATATGTCAGAACATTCACGTGTATTTCACATGTACCTGGCTCAGGAAGATACTGTGAGCCTCCTTTTCCTGAGTCATGCCTCCCCTGTAGTCTCCTAATACACACATCTTCTGAGCCAGTAGATGGTAACTGTGGAAAGAGACGATTTAAAATCAACTAGATATATTTTTAGACATGGTAAACATTGATCTTCTATATGTTTAACTTCTGAGCATTTGATAAATTGAACTGCACTCACAAACGGGTTACTTGCTTTTATAAAATGCCCAATTTTTTGTAAATGAGATGCGTAAATGTGAGGAACCACAAACCATATAAAGTAATGGTGCTACTAGGAACACTTAAATGGTATAAATTCTTTATATTAAGTAATGGTTCTCCAGTAGTTCTGGCAGGAACTACTCTCCTAGATCTTGTTCATCTGCCTCTCTATTTTGTATTTATACTAACAATGGATTTAAGTCACTTTGCTCAGTCTGACAGGACAAGTTGCTGGCCTAAATTGGCTCAACTGGATACTTCAGTATAACGATAGGCTCATTTCCTGCTTTACTCATTATTCACTATTGTATATTCTTGAAATCTTCATTCTTTTTGCCCTTGTGTTTAATTTCACTATCTGGTTTCGGCCAGAGAGGAGTGGCTTCTCCTTTTGAGCCTTGGTCATTCTTAAATGTTCTTCCTCTTTCTGTTGCAATTACTAACATGGTTTCTCTATTACATTTGTGGAACATTTCTGAAAGTATGACTGAGTAACCATAAAATATTTTACATTTATTTTAAGAAGTTTTTCTTACTTCAGGGCAGTCGTCAGGTCCATTACACCTCTGAAAGAGATGTTGAGTTTCAGTGCGTTGTACAGAAACTGCAGGGATTGTTCCCCCTGAAGGACTAATCCCAGAGAACTCTGGAAGACATTATGTATTAACAGTGTTAAGTAAAAGAAAATCTGAATGTCGCGTGATGTTTGAGAAGTTCATTTGACTGTGTGCAGACAGTTTGGAGTGGCTTACTCACATCCAGCATTGCTGCAAAGGGGTGATCCTCACCATGTACCGTAAGCATTAGCAATTTAGCTCGATACAGACAACGCAACGCCAATGCGGTCTCTCCTCCAGCAAACATGTATACAGCCAGCAAAGCCTAGAGAGAGAACACAGAAGATCTGCACTGGCTGCAAAACACACTGATTAAATTAAATGTATACTAAATATATTTTACTGTTACACGTTGGACTGGAGTGGTTTCATGCTGAGTTACAACTTACATATTGTTGGATGGTATTTGGGTGGTCAAAACCCAACACTCTTTCACTGATGACCACAACACTCAGCTGTACACTGCGGGCCTTGAAATAGAGAGTGAAAGATTTTACTTATTTGAGAATGACCATCATTACCGAGACACACCAAGACCAGTCTAAAACACCCACCTCCGCTGGATGGCCCTGCAGATAGGCCACTTTAGCCAGCATACTGAGACACTGGCAGGCCTCAGGGTGAAGATCATCACACACACGGCCAAACAAATACGCTGCTTCTTTCAGCTGGTCATGTGCCTGCTCCAGCAACCCTGCAGATGAAAACAGGCCATTATTGAAATATCCCTTCTTGAAATAACCAATCATCAAGAACTGTCATATTACATTGAATAGAAACTGAAACCTTTCTGAAGGCTGTTCTGTGCTGCCTGGAATGCTCTGGAAGCATCAGACGTTGTTATGGTGATGTGCTTGACCACAGGCAGGAGATTAAGCACATCGTCTGAATTGATCGGGGCTTTGTTACGGTTGTCAAGGATGTAGTCTCTTAGCCGGAGCTATGGGATACAAAAATGCAAGAAATTACCATTTAAAAGGAACTGAAATCGTCGCTAAGCTAGGCAGGAAAACTATGAGTATCATGTAGTTACAGAAAGTGTTTCAAACTGTATTAAAAGTGGACTAAGATTCAAGATTTTTTATAGTACCTGTATACCAGTCTTTAGGCACATCTCTCGTAATAAGGATAGTTTCTGAAGCCCATATTGCTCAACCAGGTGATCGACATTTGACCTGCAACAAACAGGTCTTGTTATGTATAGCTGCTCTTGTTCTGCTGCTAAAATGTACTGAGGACAGATTTGGATACATCTGTTTAAATTAATGGGATATTCTAAAGCGTTATTCCTCTCACCCAAGTCCCTGTTTAAGGCCATAGGTCTTTAGAGCATCCTGGCAAATGAGGCTCCAGAGTTCATTCCCACTCAGCATGCCCCACGTAACGCTGTCAGCAGTTCCTCCTCTATGGCCACGCCTCCTGGAGCGCTTCTTAGACTCCTCCCCATTAGAGCCAGCATTAAAGTGTGGTACCAATAAGCAGCAGAGGAAGTGACTTACAGCAGCTGACAAGCTCGCCAACTCCACTCCCTTGAAAATGAGAACACATATGGATTCACATTTGGTGAAAATGGCACTTTAAAACATGTGGGATCAAACTACAGAAGCACATTGCAGTACTTGTATGTAACCATTGAAGATCCTTCGAGTGCAGCGCACAACAATCTCTCCATATGCCAGTCTCTGTTAGACAAGAACACAAAAAATAATGAGGACACCTCTGAGTATAAAATAATTGTGATAAATGTTTGTGCACAGCAAAAGCCCACCAGATTTTAAACCCTTGAAAGATTTGGGTGCACTTTTTACCGTGATGTGCCTCAGTTTGTCCCTGTGCTCTGAGTGGCTGATTGAGGATATCAGCTGACCCAAATAACGAAGGTTTATGCCTTTTTGATGTAACGTGTGCCGTAGTGTAGCCCCATCCATGGGAATCTCAGAGCCTTGCAGACAGTCATTCACCTAACAGCAAGCACACACATTAACATTTAAAAACATATAGACTCCTCCAACAGACAGGCTTTGGAAAGTACGGGGGATACTGTAAACAGGATGAAACACTTACAAATGCTGGTATCTGATTGTTGATTATGAATCCAGCGGCTTCTTTCAGCAATCTCTCCTGTAAGGACACAGCTGCACTCTCTGAACTGGGAAACTGCACACCTACAGAGAGAGCAGGCTAGTAATTATACAGTACTTAAAGAAAATTATGTAATGAAATTGTAGCTGAGCCCTAATTTGTACTGTTAACCTAATTTTTTCTTTTGTGATGAGTGAAGTTCGGTTGTATTTATAATGTCTGGGTGCTGTTATATCTATATATAAGATGTGCTTGCCTTGGGTGAAGATGTTAGGGTTGAAACGCAGCTCAAAGATGATGTCACTGACCGAACCAACATCTTTACACGCAGCTCTCACTGCTTCTGTGCCTCGAGAATCACCTGTTATAAGACAGGCTTATTTAGTCAGTTTATTTCTTGTCCACCTCCAAATATTAAATACAGTGTAACTGCCTGAAAATACCACTGATTAATCAGTGCACAGTGTACAAGGCCAGAAACATGTATGTACACAAACAAAAAACAACACTCATGAAATGTGATCCTAATGTACACACGAAATGTCTGATTATAACCTTCAAAAAGGAAATACTGAGTCTAAACGTTACATCATTCATTTGGACACATTTTAGAGTACAATTTCTCGAATTTGTTTGGCTCAGTATTTGCATGAGGAATGTTTCTGTTCTTGAACTGATGAAACAACAGTGGCATATTTCCTCTTTACCAGCTTTTACACACTCTTCCACTCCTCCATTCTCCTCCATCCGTTCTCTCACACGCGTTGTGAATTCAGAGTGCCTGAAACAAACGAGCAACAAAAAGCCAGAGTAACCATTTAGAAACCATAAAAATCTACTGTTGTCCTCAAACAAATACACAAACACCAATCAATACTTACTTGTGTTGGATGAAAGCTTTGACTAGCTCAGGCCGTAAGCGACACAGACCATGTGAGAAATGTCTAGGAAAGTCACCCTCGTCAGCCTCTTCCCCCTCTGTGATGTGGAAGTTGGCATCAGAAGGCATGGTACGGAACACATCCAGTACATAATAGCGACCATCTGCTCCCAGCAGCCCCTTAGCATCTGTGGAGGTGAAGAGGGGCAGCTGGTATCCACTCGGCCCCAGGACAGAGTGCCTCTGCAAGGCGAGGGCCTTCGCTGACTGGGCCAGAAGCTCCAGGAGCTTCCTTCGTGCTGGGTTCTCAAGTGGCCCAGTGTTATAGCCATACAGGAGACCCCTGGAGACTCCAGGCTCATCAGGACCGTGTAGGCCAGGGGCCAGGCCCTGAGCAGAAAGCCGGACACCTCGGTAGTCTGCCAGGGCAGTGGGGAGAGTGTGAAGGGCCTGTAAGTCACCATCTAGATCACTGTAAGCCTGGATGGCTCTCAATTCAAGTCTCTGTAATGCCCTGCGACCCAGCTCTCCTCCCAACCACTCCTGCCCTGGCCCACCCATACTCATAAATAAGCCACCCCATAGAAAAGCTGGATCCTCGTTGCAGTTGTTGATTGGGTCGACAAAGCCATCAATCACTTTTTCAGCACACTGGGCTACAGCCCATACAAAGGCACTATTTACCTGTGGTAAGAGAAAATTCAGAGTTACACAGGCTACACAGCATGGGCATATTGCAATTAATCTGTACGATACCGCAATTGTGGCATGCCTTGGAATATACAGACGACTTATACTGGCCTGCAATATTTTTGACAGAAATATTTGTGTTTTTTTTTTTTGAAGAACAAGCATTATATTATAGAGCCATAATCAGAAATTGGACTATTTGGTTGAGTTTTATGTAAATATAAATGTAAATTCAAATGAGGATTGGCATTCAAGGGATACATACCTGTAGTATAGCCTTATCTCTTTGGAGTCTGTCTTCTAGAGTAGCTTGTGAAAGATCTCTAGCTGCCTGCATTTCTTCATTCCAGTCTGGGGCCTGCAGTCACACAACAAAACATCTCAGCAATGCATTACACACAGTCTGCACCACAGGGACACCACCCAAAGTGAACGACGTTTGTGCCAGGTCTGCACTATTTACAGATGCAGAGAATCTGATGAATAGAGTGAGAGAAGGGAAGAACTATGAAATGGTGAGTACCTGAGCATTAAGGCCCTGCTCCAGGCCCAGTCTGCAGCTGTAGTTGTTTTTGTGAGAGTGGAGAGCAGAGCCTCCCAGCCAACTCAGAGTACGGTATGGAGTGGACATGGACTCCTCTGTAGGCAAACTCGGTCTAAGATAGAAAGAAGCATTTCATGTCTTTATTCTCTTTATACTTTCCTTTATACTTTTATACTCTGATTTCTGAGTTTCATGCTTATTTTTAAGCACTTGTTATTTGTCTAGGCATTGTAACAATAAAAGATGACAGATGTTCATAAATAACGATACTTATACATTTATAGCAAAACAAATACTCTTATTTTTGTTAGCTTTGTATATTCAACATTACATTGATAGATTAGGTTATTAAAGGTGAAGAACAGATTCACACAAAAATAGCTGCTTAGGGTCAAAAAGTGTTGTGCATGTGTGTATTTGTGTGGTTTACTTGTGTTGAAGTCCAGTGAAGTTGTGCTTAAACTGTGGGCTGAGCTGAGACAGAAGGTCGGTCAGACAGTGACAAACTGGAGTGGACGGGGCGGGACGAGGGTCAAACACATCCATAGTGGACCTTAAAGATTTTTTTTAAGAAGAGCAACAAATTTAACAACTGAACAATGTGTTATTGTGAAAATTGTTCATGCCACTAAATACATGGTTACAAAATGTATATTTTTGTGTTTTGACACAGTGAACCACCAGTAGTTGGGCCTTTAACATTGTTTTGATATAATCTGCAGTTGTAGCTTTTAAATGGCTTTAAAATATGACAATAATTATTATTATTGTAAATATCATTATATATAACATCACGGTGCATGTCAATGTGCTTTTAAGGACATACTGTGATACTGTCCGTACTTAAATAACAATGGGCATGTGGAAAAACTCATCTGTGCTCTTACCTGTTCAGGTAAAATCCTCGTTGGGAGGATGTGATATCACAGTGCTTTCCTTCAAGAGTCTGGATACTAATGTACAGAAAGTCTCCTTGCAGTTTCCTGGAGCCAGGGGGAGGGTTCCAACAACTGAGTGACAGATCCGACAGGCAACTGGGACTCTTAAATGAAATACATCGATATAATGATCAACAAAAAAAGAAAGATCAATGTTTATGTGTGAGCACATACAATGTGGTGTTGTAGCTAATGGATCAGTATGGCACTTGCATGCTCCACGTACCTCACTGTGTGTGCTGTTGGGCAGCAGAGTGGCCAGTGGGGGGCGCTCTGTTGTCCCAGGCAGGATGTAGTCAGGAGGCGGAGGAGCTTCAGTTGGTTGCTCAGTCTTGTTAGCTCTTTTGCCTTTTGTAGACTGACCAGCAGGAGGAAGCTCTGAAACATGTATATGAAGAACGAAGGCATCATAATCAGAATATGTCTGAATTGCAAATGTAAGTGTTTTATCTGCTCAAACATACCCACAGCAACTCGTGAAGGGCTAATTAATGTGGTGGGAGCATGGAAAACACTGAGGGACACAGGGAAGGAGTACTACAGGGCCACCCAATGCATTATACGACACAAACAGGAAAAATACTTCCTATCTTACCATGTGTGTGTGTGAGTGTATTGAGTATGCTGGGTGATCTGCCCTCTCTCAGGGCATCATGAGGGCTGTCAGCTATCAGCAACTCCTGAACACGGGCCAGGTGAGCTCGAGCTGAGCGCGGAGAGTATGGCTCTGTAACAAACACACATCAGTTGTGAAAGGTCAGGTTGCAGCACTCAGATACAAACAAGCCAGGTGAAGAATTTAATTAAGTGAGTTAGGACTGATAAGTAAATGGTCATTATTCAGTTGTTCCATGGTTTCATGCACTTTAGCTCCAAGCATGTTAAGATGACTAAGGGCAATGCTCAATTTACACCTGCTTTTCTTTATTGTCACCAGATTTGTAGGTGCAAATTTATCAGTATATGGATATGGTCAAGCTGAAATGTTGTGCTCTCTGTTGAGTCTGCAAATAAATCTTTAAAACAAGCAAGAAAAATCAGATTTGTGGGCCTGTACAAATAAAGCCTTAGTACCAAAGGCCTCCATTCATTAGATGAGTAAACTGTTCCCTCCTTGTGCATTCACATTCCCACACTTATCAAAGTAAATGTCCGTGTGTGAAATATGGCAGGCTTAGACCTGTTTGATTGCTGCCAGCTTTGGATTCACTTATGCAAAGTAGCAAAACTTGTATAGCAAACTCTTCACCAGTGAAGATGGCAATGAAATTCAAAGATACACTTTCAGAATTTAGTTGTAGTATTAGAATGATGCTTAGATCTTTTTCGGACAATGCTGCCTGATAGAACTTTTTCTCATTGGTTCGGAAAGATTACACACACACACACACACACACACATTATCATCAAAGAACCTGGGCAGACGTTACAGTGAGTAACGCAATAGAATTTTAGCCCCTTTCACTGTTCAGGAAAATAACTGTTAAAGCGGTTAAAGGACAATGCATTACTTTACCTTCTACTAGTCGAAGGGTGACACCTGGTTTGAAGCCCTTGATGCTCTGGAGCTCAGTGAAGGGGTCAAGAGTTACACCTGAAAGGGCAAGAGCGAGGGATGTGCGAGGCGCCACCTCCTCTCTACCTAGAATGGTCAATACTGCATCCTGGACCAGCCAGAAGCCATTAACCTGTACAAACAGTACATGTTTTTGTGAAGGTATTTTACTTATCAGGATGTCTAAGTAAACACAGATCAGCCATAACATTAAAAGCACCTGCCTGATCATGTTTTTTAAACAATGTTTGCAGTGTGGTAGGCCACATTATCCTGCTGAAAGAGGACAATGCCATCTGGGAATATTGTTGAAGAGGTTTACTTTGTTTGCAAAAATGTTTAGATATGTGGTCCACATCAAAGTAACATCTAAAGAATGCAAGACCCAAGGTTTCCCAGCAGAACACTGCCCAGAGCATCACACTGCCTCCGTCACCTCGCCTTCTTCCCATCCTAGTGCCATCTCTTCCCCAGATAAGTGATGCACATTCTTCCATTTCTCAGTGTCTAGTTATGATGCTTACATACAGGTCTAACCGGTCTGCAGCTTCACAGCACCCCCTGTGTTCTGAAAACATTTTATCACAGACAGAATGAATGTTTTTAATTGATTTGTGCTGTAGTTTCTGTGGGGTTGGACCAGAAACGGACTGTTCACTTGCTACATAATATATTCCACCCCCTGACAGGTGCCACTTTAATGCTATAATCAATGTTATTTACTTCACCTGTTAGCGGTGCAATTGTTATGGCTAATTGGTGTATGGGCATATTTGCTGTACTCATAGCTGCATAGAAATTAATACAAATTTCCAATCCATGGGACTAATAAAGGGTTATCTTATCTCTTCTAAGAGCTTATCGCAATGGGAGTCTCTGGGAGTGTATTGCTATAGAACTGTAGACTGAATGTTTACAGCACTTACAGTTGATATTTACTTGGTGTGAACACAGTGCAAGGAGTGATCCAATACCAAGCAATGCTGCCCATAGTGCCCCAGTAGGACTGACCAACTCAACTCACTAAACTGTGTTGCTGTGTTTTACACTGTCTCTCTGGGACAAGAACAAATGAACCCCTTGCTCAATACAACTGAACAGATCAGCAGATCAAACTGAATTGTGACATTAAGAAAACTTAAATACCAAAGGATCTTACCTGCAACTCAAAAGCATCAACCCCTGCTCCTTGAACCTTCACAGAGATCATGCCATTATCTTCTCTTGCGATTTCTCCAGGCCTTTTTCCCTTGATTGACTGAGATGCATCTGTAGAATGAAACTATACTGTTAAGAGTTGGGGTCAACCAAACATATCCACAAAGCTAAGTGTGTCAGCAGACGTTCATTCTAATTATGCAGAAGCATGTCTTGTCTAATTAATAAGTTGTTTGAAGGTGGAGACCAATCATTAAACAAGCAGAACAAGGTGGTGTTCTGCTTGATTGGAACGAAAACCTGCAGCCTTACCAGTCCTTGTTGAATGTAGCAGAGGAATGAGCCTCTAGCAAGAAAATTGGAAAAAAAGTTAGAAGGACTTTAAGAATTCATAAGGATGGAGCCGAAGCAAAGGCCTAAAGCAGATACCTGGCATATATCTAGATGACAGGATATGCAAGAGTAACCCTCACTATCTCTTATTAGAAATTACACAGTTAGAGTAAATGTTCTTGCAAGAAATAATAAAAAACAAGACCAAGCTTGATTCTAGGCTTGCCCAAGTACTAACTAGCCTGAAAAAAGGAAAAATGTCAATTGTAGTCAGTTGGATAGAGGTCATGGGGCTTTCTGAATTAAAACAAATTTGATGCTTGTGCTGTTCCAGTGAGCACAGCAGGGATTTGCCAGAGGTGAAGCGGTCCACAGTGCTGCACAGTGACAATGTGCTACACATGGGAGAAAGAGTTCAAACACAGCAGGGAGAAAGTCTCTCAAACCCTTTGTAAAGAATTTTTCCTGAAAGAGAAGTTTAAACACAGCTTACTTTTCTTAAAGTGTAAGAGCCTTAAAATCTGGTTTTATTATCCTGAAAAAGAATCCTTCCACTATATGGACAAAAGTATGTAGACACTATATCCGCTTGTTTGCCATTCCATTCCAAAATCATAGCTATTAATAGGCAGTTACCACCCCTCCCTTCCCTATCTATAATGGTCTCCACTCTCCTGGGAAGGTTTTCCATAAGATTTTGGAATGTGTCGGTTTTTGTGCCCATTCGGACAAAAGAGCATTTGTGAGATCAGACACTGATGGCATGGGCAAGAAGGCCTGTCTTGCCATTTTTGTTCCAATTCATCTAAAAGACGCTGTATTGAAGTCGCTGGCCACTGTCCTCTTCACCAAACTCATTAAACCATGTCTTTGTGGACCTCACTTTGGGCTCAGGGGCACAGTCATGCTAGAACAGTAAGGGACTTCCCTAAACTGATGGAACAAATTTGGAAGCGTATAGCTGTCCGAAGAGTTTGAATGCTGTATTTCCAGCCGACACAAGGCACTGAACACAGTTATCTTAGGTTTAGGTGCAGATGTCTGGCCACCAAAACCCATTAATGAAGCTCCCAATGCAGTTCTTCCACTGAAGACAGAACAAGGAGTGAACTAATATCAAGGAATGCTACCCATTAGTGTTGTCAAAAGACCCGGTACTTCGGTACCAAGTCGGTACTTAAAAAATGTAAATGTTACGGTACCAGGTTT
>JBBJLR010000018.1:7266218-7278501 GCA_037577145.1 Brachypetersius gabonensis
CACATATACACACAGAACACTCATATACACACAGAACACTCATATACACACAGAACACACATATACACACAGAACACACATATACACACAGAACACTCATATACACACAGAACACTCATATACACACAGAACACACATATACACACCGTTAACATTTTTTAGAGAAATTAAAAAAAGGTCGCACGACAACAATTACACGCACTCGCACCGACGCTCCCAAATATATTTTAAGGTCGACTAGATGAAATTTCTGGAGCATATGCGACCAAAATGGTCGCAATTTTGAGGCCTGTTAATAGTACTACCATCTGTGTCAATAGTTTTTTCATTCAGCTGCGTCATTTATAGATAAATATTATATGATGTCTTCAAAATCAGTGGGTAACTGGGTTAAATAATCTTGATGTCAATTTCGACAAAAAAACCCCCCACATTTATGATTTTTGCCATAATCAAGCAGAAACACGGCTAATGAAATACAGCAATTCAGCTTTTATTTTAACGATATTTTTACAGCCAGGCGAAACAGGTATTTAAACTTTTGTTATTTTTTCTGCCAGTGCACACAACCAGGGTATAGCCAGCACATGCATCCTCCAAACAACATGAAGTGCCTCTGTGACTTTAACCACTAATTCTGTGACTTTAACCAGGCTCCTGTGCTGGTACCATGCTAAATGAAGGTGGTGGTTACCTCCTAATGCCGGGGACAATGCTCAGACAACTCCCCCTTTATGCACCAAGAAATTCACGCTTTATGCAACAAGAGGAATAAAAATAAGACAATTAAGAGTTTAAAAAGAACAGTAGTAATAGCGCAAACAGAATAACAACATAACTCTAACAAAGTAACAAATAACTATAACTGATATAATAATAGTTATTGGTTACTTTGCTGGCTACTTTGTTATTTTGTTATTCTGTTTGCACTATTACTACTGTTCTTTTTAAACTCTTTATTGTGTTATCTTTATTTCACGCCCAAATCGTTTCACTTGCATGCACCCCACACACTTGAACTGGCTTCTAAGTTCAACAGACACTGCTGTTTAGCAGGTATTAGAAGTAAATCGTTCTTCGGCTAATTTAACAAATCTGACACAGAAGACAGATCAAGATGAAGCCTCAGTGCACAAGTGACTGCACAGTGGGAGGTGATCGAAGGGCTGCTGCCTTTTCATTTTCACTTCATTCCACAATCATTCCAAACATCAGGGTATTTTGTTTTTGTCTGTGCTTATTTGTACAACACCTGTATAAATGTTCTGAAAAAATGCAAAGCTTAAGATAAATTTTGGCTGACAATCATCACACCTGCCCACTAATACGTTTGTATATTGCAGTTTATTTGTGTAACCTTATACATCATCTGAGATATGAATTTCACCCAGCACTGCTCCTGTACGTATGTTTGCATGTGCGTACCTGGCATATCCAGCTTCATACAGGAACTGTGGAACCTGTGTGGTTTTTCCACTGCCTGTCTCTCCACACAGCACCACACACTCATTCTCCTTCACTGCCTCCATGATCACCTGCTCCTCAGCCAGCACTGGCAACTTCAGTCGGGCCTCCTGCAGCGCGCGCGTGCGCGCGCGCACACACACACACACACACACACACACACACACACACACACACACACACACACACAAAAGAATCCCACATATAAGTAAAGTTACATACTTAAATGCCTTCAACTATATATATAGAAACATTCAAACTAGGCCTTAGACAGCGTGTCTACAAATATTATTACAATATTATTTCCCATATAATTCATTATTAATTGTTTAATATGCATGAGCAACTATATTTATATGTAGTATATAGTGATAATATAGTTTCACATATATGGTTTATAAACACACACACACACACATTATGTACATATAGATATAGGTATAGTTTATAGTGATGTTAGTAGCCAACTAACTCTCCAACTGGTTTGTCTTGTAGCGAATGAGCAGAATTTCTGCTCTGACCAGTAAAAGGCGAACATCGCTACCTAGTGTACAAAAGCAGCAACTGTTCAAAGTTCAAGCCTTTCATGCTACTAACAAACTAAGGAATTTTTTCATTTAAAATGATAAATAATTGTGATCTTAGCAGATGATGATCCTGTGATCCTAAAGGACAAAACAGAACATTGCAAAATACCAAATCAAACTAAATGAAAACAAAAAAAAAATCAAACCTACATTTTTGATGCTTTGACAATTTGTTTCATTTCATCATTCAGGTTAAACCCACAGTCTTTCTCTTACCTGTATCTCCGGCAGCCTGTCCACTGGAATGAACACAGCAGGCTGGCATTCCTCCTTCTTGCGCACAGCCATTTTTGATTCCTCCGTTTCCTTCTCCTCCACTTCTGCTGCTTTCTGTTTCTCCTCTTCTAGCTGTTCCTCTGTTTTTGTCGGTGTTGCTTTCTCTGAAACCTGTTCTTCTCTCTCATCCTCCTCATCCTCCTCTTCCTCAGAAGACGAGTTTGACTCTTCGCTAATCTCCTCCTTCGTGGACTCTGCCTCTTCACTTTCATTCCCATCATCATCACCTCTCCTCCTTTTCCTCTTCCTGTTAGCGCCACTCAGGCTGTTAATTTTGACTGGGTCTGAACTGCCGTTCTGATTGTCATCCAGAGATCTACACAGGGTTTACAGTTAATCAGATAAAGCTGAGAACTTCAGGTATAACCACAGACAACAAAAGCATCATAAACATCGTGTGTAAATGTGCTCACTCTTTAGTCCGGTAGAGTTTATCTCCAGTGCCCAGTTTGGAGGTTGTGTACAGCAGCTTCAGTTCTGATTCTGGCAGCTGAACTTCTGCCAGTTTATTTAGGATATCTGCTCGCTGGATAGAGAGAGAGAGAGAGAGAGAGAGAGAGAGAGAGAGCAGTCAAAATCACAGGAACAGGCAAAAAGTAGGGGAGAACAGGGCACAACATATTTAGGTTTTGCTTAAATATCTGAAATGTATATCTGAAATGAGAAAGATTATCACTAATGTCTGATACAAATGAAAATAAAAACGTTACAACTTTACAGCCAGATGTCACTGTAACAGACTGCAGACTGTGGGGCGTTTGAACCAGACAGCTTTCAAAACAAAAGGCATAAACTATATTAATAAAAATAAATGAGTGAGGCTGTCAAGTGTTTTGATTTTTAACCATGCACTAACAAAAATGAAACAAAACAGAAATATATTTTACATTATGTTTACTGTGAGTTTCATACATCTGGGATTAAAGAAACTCCAGAAAATGAAATGTTTTGAATTTGTACAGGAGGGTATTTGATGCTCAGATTTTTTTGGGGGGGAGGTAAACTTGTAACAGGACACATCTTGAGAAACATGCACCCAATATGTTCTAGAAAGTTGTTATTATATTTCACCCTGTGTCAGCCTGAAAAAATCTATCAGCCATACTGTCAATGAGAGAGTGTCTCATACTCTCACACACACCAAACAGCCACAACATGGGAATTGAATGACACGGAATATCCTTTTACAATGTGCCCTGACAAGGGGTGGAATATATTAGACAGCAAATGAACAGTTAGTTCTTAAAGTCTATGTGACTGAAGTAAAAAAAAAAATAGGTAAACTAAAAGGCCTGAGTGACTTTGACACGGAATAAACTGTAATGGCTAGATGACTGGGTCAGAGCATTTCCAAAAAGGCACCCAGAATTCATTGATGCATGAGGGAAGTGAAGGCTAGCCTGTTTGGTCTGATCCCACAAAAGAGCTACTGTAACACAAACTGCTGAGTTTATATTGTTGTAACAGAAAGGTGTCAGAACACACACAGTGCACCACAGCCAGTTTTGTACAGGGTTGCATAGCTGCAGACTGGTCAGAGTACCCATACTGACCCCTGCCCAATGCTTCCAAATTCCCCAGATCTTAATTCGATTAAGCATCTTTGGGATGTGCTGGACAAACTAATTTGAATTTAAAGGATTTATGGCACCTCAGTCTAAGGGACTTAAAGGCTTACGTCTTGGTGCCTGCTAACGTCTTGGTGCCAGCGCACCTTCAGGTGTCCTCACATTAATGTTGTGGCTGCTTGACGTAAACACAAACAAAACGTACATGAGCTTTCTTCTCTTTCTGCTCCAGAATTTTCTGTAGGTTCTTTCTCTGTCGTTTGGTCAGAGGTTTCTTCTTGCAAACAGGTTGCTCCACCTTCTCCTTCTTAGTTTTGGTGGATGGGAGAACCAGCACATTGCTTTCATCCACTCCTTTCAGGACAGATGAGTCTGGAAGAGAAACAGTTGAATTTTATTATACATATTTTATTTAATTTGATATAAATGCAAATGTCGTGATAGATAATACAGGAACAAGGTGCCGTATTATATGGCAGAGGTCTAAAACTTCATATTATCAAACATTTTAAATAAATAAGTTTAATTACCGCTTAATTCCACCACTACATCAGCGTCCTTGTGGTCATCAGGTGCTGATTTGGTTTCATTCTGCTGCCTCCCTTTCCAGTTGTGTTTCTTTCGCAATCTCCCCATTGCTGACAACTGTAAACACCACAACAGTAATGGAGCTGCAACATTACTTACTGAATGTTTACATTTTTGGTGAAATCCCACAATCATGATAATGGTAAATATGTCCAGAGGTGGGTAGTAAACACATTTATTTGCCCACATACAGATACAACTTTGATGTATTTATAGTTTCATTGTTATTTTCAAACGACAATACATTGTTCCTCTAATGTTTGTGAGGGCCACAGAGAGATGCAGTAACCTATGAACCTAATACTTCTATGCAAATTGTTTATTTAGTACTTTTAATCCTTGTACAGATCCTTGTAGTTTACATGCCTACTATTTCTTTATTATGGAGTTTCTTCCTTCACTCCGTAATTACTCATTTATTACTAAGTATAAGAAACGTCTTCGTCACGAAACATTGTGTAAGACAGCGTGAAAATTACATTAAAGCTATTAAAACAATGTATATTTTAGCTTATGTCAGTTATGTTTACACTCAGGCAGGCAGGCATAGGTATAACAGACGCTTTTTTCATAAACTAATGTACAGAATTTGTGTCCGGCTAAAATGAAAATATATAAACGCTTACTTACGATAAAGGGATATTTATTTCTGATAAAATAACACCTTTTGGCTCCAATATTCACATTTCATTAAAAACTCACGTGTAGTTAGCGACGCACTGTGCACCTCCCTAAAGTTACCGACTCTCTTACACGACGTCAGAAGAGTTCCGTTCCATAAAGACGTGGGTGCATGGGTGGAGGGGGCACACACACACACACACACACACGGGCGCGTGCGCGTGTGTGTGTGTGTGTCCAAACTGTTTCAGTAACTGACTTCTTTGATTGTGTCTGTCTATTAAGACAGACGTCCTAATGCTCTCCTGTATAAATTCCTGATACCATCATAGGTCCAGTTACATCAAAATAAATGTGACACTATCGTCAAGTTTCACATTTCATGCTGAAATGCAGTTTCGTTTCTCAGTTTAGGCAAAAGGTTCTTATCCAGAAATATTAACAGTCCGATTGTTGTTCCTGAGGAGCAGTGGCTTCCGCCCTGCTGTCATTCAGTGCACACTATTCCTGCTCTGTGTCTGTTGGACTCATGAATACTGACCTTAAACCAGGCAATACAGCCGGACAGATCCTGAGATTTCAGCCTTAGGAGGGAAAGAGTGGTTTTGAATTTGGTTTTGAATTTGTAGTAGTATATCTGCTGATGGGTGTCAGCGGATTGGGGTTCAAACTCTTCAGAGGTTGTTTGCTCTTTGTGTTGCACGATGGTTCAGGGGGAACGTGGTTTAGCTACACTGTAGATGGTTGAAATGACACTAACATCCATTTGACATTATTTAATGCATGAAAAGTTCTGGTATAAACATTCTGCTCTGTGTTGGGAACCCAGTTGTATATGCTTCAAGAAAAACATTTTTAAGGGTACAGAAGAAACTCACTGGAAATGCTTTAATGGGAACAGTATAGGTTTCTGTAACAAAACAAATAGAAATGGTTCCATGTAGTAGCCAAATGGTTCCAAGTCAAAGAACTCTTTCACACACTTGCACACAATGACATGCACACACACACACACACACACACACACACACACACACACACACATATGTTCACAAAATAGACTTAAGTACAAAAGGACATTTATTGTAAATGTTGCCTCTTTTGTGAATCTGTACTTTCAGGCTGCTTTTAGTGGAAACATACAGTGTAAAAACATTCATTTAAAAGTCCTATACTGGTCATCTAAACTGAAATAAACGTAAACATCTCATTGCACAAATGGGCTGAACAAACTAACTATCAGAGTAAAACCCTTTTCTTTCAAGAATCTACTGTCCTGCTGTCTACTGTACATACGTTCATAGATACATACATATAGGTACATACACTATTCTGACCAGATCAAAACTCAAGGCAGGTAACAGAAACACCCATAATTGCTGTTTAATTATACTTAATTTGCCCAAATATTAAATAAACATTATAAAATATCTTCTGATGCCCAACCCTACAGTATATTATAAATACTGTATAAAACATAAAATTAATTTTTGAGTCCAAACTTTTGAACAGTATATATATATCCGTGTACTCAGAGGCAGGAGGTTTGAAATTAGCCAAATCGGAAATGCTATTTATTTATCCTTGCTGCTGAGTTGCTGCTGCCCTTGCAGTGCAGAATTTCCCACACGGAGCATCTCAAATGTGTTTCTAGGGCCATGAAAAATAAATTAATTTTTTACTCTATTTACCTGCTTATACCAAAGAAAACAGGCATGTATGATATTGATATATATATATATATATATACTATTGTTCAAAAGTTTGGAATAATAAAAATGTTTGTAATCAAAAAAACAAAAATTATTTATGGTGTATTGACGGGTCATAAGAAGCCAGTCCAAACAGCAGTATTACAGCAGTATTAATTAAGGTTTGTTGGTATCTCTATGTCTTCTGACCTATTACAACCAATCAGCTAATTAAGAAGATCAGGTCAGATCATCAGCTGAAGTGTGTCTGTGTGTGTGTGTGTCTGTGTGTGTGTATGTGTGTGTGTGTATGTGTGTGTTCATCCTCAGGAGCTATTATCCTTCAATAAATTATCTGACTCTGAGACTCCATCATCATGAGCTGAGCGGCGAGCGTCACAGGTCAGCCGGTCAAAGCGGCGGAGGAAGTGGATCACTGCGGCCAGCAGGAGCGCCTGCACTACAATAAAGACAAATAGACTGATCTGAGAGACCAAGGCCAGGTCACACATGGAGTTATGACAAGAGGCCAGCACATCCTCCTCGTCCAGATACGCCACCAGCCTCCCCTGCAGATCAGGGGGAGAAGCACAGCTCACGTTCCTGAGAAAGAGAGAGAGAGAGACAGAGACAGAGAGACAGAGAGAAAGAGCACAGACAAATAAATCAAAACCCTAATAAGGGAATTTAAGGCTTCTAGCCCTCTCAGGAAAATTCCTCCGCCCAGCAAAACTAGAGTTACCTCCACCATTCTTCAGTTAATTTTCTTTTATAAAACTAAAATATCTTATATCTTGTTGATAAGATGACATAAATAGTTTTTTAGTTGTTATATGTCCCCTGTACTTTTTTACTGTGTACTGTTATTCCAGATGAGGTGTAACTAATATAAAATCAGTTTAGGTGATAAATGTGTAAAATTCATTTAATGTCATGCTACCACTACATAGACTTGTAAAGTAACATTAGCATATCTTCACTGTACAGAAACTTCCATTTCTACTTTTATTTATTTATTGATTTACCTTGTAAACAACAAACTGAGTAAACTGTGTGATGATTCCATGATGAAAGGATCTATACAAATTTCTCATAAAAATTATTTTACAATATGACTTAAATGTTTTTTTCTTCTACTGTAAGGCTGGGGTTCTGATGACTTAAGGTTTTGTTGTTACAGTGCTGATTTTTATGCATATTTATTTAGAATGTAGCATCAAAACGGACTGAAATAAAAATGTTTGCAGGCCAATTGACAGTTTATTGTCACAGCTATTTTATGGAGATGGCCAGTAGCCAAAACACGCAGACACAGACACACACAAACCTTATCAATGCATCGCTGCTCTGTTTTAACAACCATCCCCTCAAATAGAGCACTTGGCAGTCACAAATCCAGGGGTTCCCGTGCAGGCTGACCTTCCGAAGGGCCTGCAGTTCATCCAGCAGGCCTGTGGGCAGCGCTGTGAGGAGGTTGTCATGGAGATGGAGCTCTGTGGTGTCAGTGGGGAAGGATGAAGGCAGTGTGTCAGTGGTCAGTCCCCGCCAGCTGCAGTCCACCACACCAGGCCTGCAGGAGCACAACCGCGGACACGCAGCCTTCGCCACACACACATCAGACCCCAGCACCCAGAGGAGAACCAGGACCAACACACGTTTCATAGCAGCACACACTGCAGGAGAGATGGGGGATATGGAAAGAGTCATTTAATATAACTGCTACTGCAATATAATTATGTTGAGAATATGCTTCTACACAATTTTAACACACAATTTATGTTTCTTTTCTGAATTTAACATTGTGGGGGAAAATGTGCAAAAGTTATGGCACGTCTGAAGAGTATAATGTCTCTAAAAGCTCCCTCACATACATTTATTATATGACATGATACATAAATACATACAATACACCACCTGATGTTTGAGACATTGTTTTGTGGTAGGTTTGACGTAATGTATTTAAAAATGTTCATTTGACACACATGCCAGGCAAAAAACTACACATAGGCTGCAATTCAAAAACAATTTTACCATCACTGGATAACTGACTTTGTTTACATCTCAAACACCATTGAGGTATTTGTATATGTTTGTATTGTGTGGTCCTTGGTTCACAAAAATGTAAATATACAGCGACCTTTTTCCCCAGACAGTGTGCAGTATTATGAATGTAAAAATGATTTATGATGAGAAACTCAAAACTTAAAACCAGACAGAAATAACTGAGTAAATGACATACATACAGTATTTGGCCAAAAGTACGCATGTTTAAGTCACACCCATTGCTAACAGGTGTATAAAATCAAGCACCCAGTCATGCAATCTCCATAGATAAGATCAGAAGTAGAGCAGATATTACTGAAGAGGCTTGGGGGCTTTAAAAGACACACTGTCGTTCTGCCCAGTTAGGTCTGAACCCGTCAACTTTAAGTGATTTTACTGCAAAATGGAAGCATCTAGGAACAACAAAAGCTCAGCCACAATTCAACTCAGCTCAAAGAGTGGTCGCTGAGGGCCAAAGCACACAGCGCCATAAAGATCATAAGCATCACTGTTGATGTTAAAGCTACAGCATACAAAAGCATTGCAGACAATTATGTGCTTTTCAACTTTGTTGAAACAGTTTGGGGAAACATTTGCTTTTCCAGCATGACATCTATAAAGACATAAAACCTTCCAAAAGCTCACTGTAAAACCTTCCAAAAGCTCTATTGACTGAATGGGCCACTCCGAAATCGAATGGGGGTTAATACTAATATCTATGGTTCTGGAATGCAATGTCAAACAAGCTCAAATAGGCGTGACTGGCTTTTCACCATATAGTGTATATTAGGTGGAGCTAAAACATCTCTGAAATCTACAAGAGACCTAAACAGATGTGTGCTCAACTGTAACCAAATATTTACATGCAGTTGAAATTTGCGCAGTTGTTAATGAGAAATAAAAAATAGGCATGAGAGTAATATGCACAGGTGTATGGGACACTAATAAATACTGACCAGAGTGAACCAGAGAAGTGTTTGTGTACTTGTTGTAGTGGTGCCACAACTGAAAGTGCCTCTGTGGAGCCAATTTAGTGGAATTTTAATAAGAGGGAGACACATCCAGTGTTACCAGTTATACCAACAGACAAGACTGCAGTCGGAGAGACTCTAGGAAGAGGAAAAGACTGGAGCATGACAGGCAAAGATAAAGAAAGCCCAAGTTTTCTAGCCGGAAAGGGCCTGCAGATACAGGAGAGAATGCATGACATGGCAATAATTTCACTTTTTCTTCTCGGTTTCCTTTGTTAACCCAACTAATTTCTCAGTTTTGTGCTGAAATAGCAAAAACTAACAAAAAACACCTTAACAAACAACAACACAAGCACCATGTTCAACTATTGCACCGAAGTTTTTAGAAGTGTGTGTCAGTAACTTGTAACAATATTGGAAAAATCTGTCAGTTTGACAAAAAACAGATAAAGGGCAGCTTTTCTATACCATTCCATCAAAAGAGTGTCAGGTGGTGCTTGAAAAAATTACTGCAACTGCAAAAAGCACATTTATATATACTTACATGTACAGGCGTTTACATGTCCATATAGATAGTCACTGAAATGTTCAAATATTACCAAACAAAGGTTGTTTCAACATTAAAGCTTTGCCATGTTCACTCAGTTGTGTATCTGTGTTTATGGGTGAAGTGTCAGAAAGAGGGGATGCCAGGGTTTATTTCTAGTTAACATTGATCATTTGTTTGTCTTCATTCTTGACAGGAGCCCTCAAGCAAAGCATGCTCACATGAGTCACGTAATTTACCGCAAATTCAATAATAAAGAAACAGCAAAGCATTTTGGCCCAAAGTTTCCCACCCCATCACCAGCTCAGTGCACTGGAACTGCATTATTTGATACAAAAATATCAATATACAATAACTCTACTATACTTTATAACTCTACTATACAATTAAATGCTTTGAACACTCCTGGTAAAAACAGAGGTGTGAGAACGAGTGAAGGAATGAGAAGGTCTTACCAGTATGACGAGGCAGAGGCTTACTGGAGGAGTGTGTCCGCTCTCACACCAGTGACGGGCTTCTGGGGACACAGCTGGGTCACACAGATAAAACACCCTCTCAGACACATAAACACACTCTCACCCCACCCCCTCACAGCAATATCTGACAGGAAGCCAGGCACAAATGTGCTCTTGACTTTGGCGCCCAGATCGAATTAAACTCATAATTAAAGTGATTAATTTTGCCCCCCCCAAAAAAAACATTTCCTCTTTGTCATGTCGATTTCCTAGCTTTACACTGACGCAAGTAATAGACACGTTTATCTTAAAAATTACACTAATTATCGTTAAACATATTAAGTACTGTGCAAAAGTCTTAGGCTGCTGTGCAAACTGTTTTTATCTGAGCAGTAAGGGACTTTCTACCAGGAGTTAGGTAAGTTAACATTAGAATAAATGCAAACAAACAAGAAAGTAATAAATAATATCGAGATTGTTGTGTTTGTAAAAAGTACTTTGTGAGCTGATTAGAAGAACACAGGCTCGGTTCCACATTTCTCCTTGGTGTTCAGCCTTTTGTATGGATTTGAGAAGTTCCATTAGCAGCTCCTGATTTAATGTAATGAAGTATCAGTCAAGCCGAATCACACAAACACACAGATATACATTAATATCACTATTTGCTGTATTATCTGAGTACAATGTAATATTTGCTTTTTAAATTGTATATTTTTTTAATTCCGAAGTTTGCGACGAAACTCAGGCTATTACCACACATTTAAAAAAATAAACCCAGAGGGCTGAATTGGAATTATGCATTTTTATTCATAACAATAACCTGCACGGTACATCTACATTCATTTAGAGCTAGCACTGTAAAAAGCCAAGACTGCAACAAAGCAGCTTACAAGAATAAAAAGGGTTTATCATAAAAGTACATTTCCATCACACGCATTCAAACGTGTGCAAGTCCACTCTCAACCCAACAAACTGGCTAAAACAGCATTACAAAACACTGTATGCACATTCGTCTAGCTAAGCATTAAAAAACAAAATCAAAACAAAATCAAGTAAATATAAATTAGATACTTCTAAAAGTCAATTTAATTTAAATTAATATTACATTATATTACCCATGTTAGCTATACTTACAATGGCTTAAACACATATGAACCATTAAATAGCATAAATCACATTTGTACTTGCCAGGCGAGGGCTCTGAAGCACCAAACAAATCATTTTGCAAATATACAGTATAAGAGTCTGTCACTGTCTGTTTGGAGGATACTCTGTTGATATAATACATACATATGACCATTTGTGTTCATTCACATGGGAGAGTATACAGCGTACAGTAAGACTTGTACTGAAGTTTATAAGTCTGTAAACATGTATGTTCACATAATTGTTCACATAAGTAAGTGTGTGTGTGTGTGTGTGTGTGTGTGTGTGTGTGTGTGTGTGTGTGTGTGTGTGTGTGTGTGTGTGTG
>JBBJLR010000018.1:7288898-7312499 GCA_037577145.1 Brachypetersius gabonensis
TGCCCTCATTCATACTGTATAGAACGTACTATTTTGACGGTAGAGCAGTACGTTCTAACTCAAATGTAGTACCTACTTGAGTAGTATGCGATTTCGGACGCAGCCCCTGAATGTGCAGAGTCTCCAGAACTCATTTTGAAAAACATGGTGAATAGATGGACTAATCAGTAGTAAAAAAATAAACATCACCTGGCATATTGGAATACTGGAATATTTTGATTAAAAAGACTGAACAGATTAAAAACACGGTTAATTTTTAAGGGAGTCTCGAGAGCAAATACTTAAGTACTTCTTCAGAAATGTCGAGCAGAATTCCACGTTTGTTAAATGCTGTTTAGGCAGCCTTACATCAAACACTTCAGATATTTTGTTCTGATCACATTTGTTTACTTTCTTTACCCCCCGAGGATTAAATAGGTCATTTTTGAAAATCAATTGAATTCCTTCTTTAATACTTGAATCAAGGATTGATTAAATGTTTGTGTGCTGACTTGAGGTCAGCATGTACTGCTAGTTACACACTCGCATGCTCCCCTTCTCGAAACTGTTCCACCCCAGCTGTAGATCAAGTGCCCACAAAGAACACATAAAAGGTCTTTAAGACAAAAGACGGAATAACTTTCAGAGAAAGGGGGAAATGACACACTTATAGGACACTCAAGGTTAAAAGCCAAGGGTGACTTCTGGGCTTTGAAAGGAGAAAGGAATTATTTGTTTTTCAATGGACGAATTTCCTCTTACATATAATGGCCCACAAAGTGTCAGAACCTAGTTTACAGTAAATTATCGCAAAGTTGAGTTTCTGGGAAATCAGGCTTTTTTTGAAGCAGCAGGTCACATAAACAGTGCATGTAAAGACTACAGGTTACATCTTCATAGAATCTGAAATACAGCTGTGTGAACACTTGCTCTAACATCTATATGCTACATGTTCGACCACAGTATTTTGCACCTATAGCATAGTGTATTTAGTACTAAATGTTTTTTTATTTTACACTATATTTTATATTGTTCTGTCTGACTTTAACTGTGTGTCTGTGCAGTTATAAGGAATGTTCTACGGGATCAATAAACCTTTCTGATTCTCCACTAGAATTTAGTTTTTAGTACAATTTTCAATTACTTTTTCACTACACCACGACTTTTTGAAACTACTTAACTGGAGTGTAGTGTGTAAAATCCTAATCATTGCAGTCTTTGCTCTAAATGGCATTTTTAAAATTGTAACAAATGCTGATTTTTCAGAAACAGAATTCGTTCTGCAACGAAACAAAAGTATGGAGCACTACTGAGTGATAGTCAACAGCAACAGAGCATGTGAGCCATTGAAAGCTCACAAATGAATCGTTATGATCTGAGCACTTCTTACAAACTGTGGTTGTGGTATTTACTGCAAGGATAGGTTATTCAAGCATTGAGGACACTGAAAGGGCTATCTCAGTTTTGTAATTTTTTTTTGGGGGGGGGGCTGATTGGAGCATAAGCAACATCATCACTAGGCATATTATTTTGCATGGAAGAATAAAAATATATTTCTTTCATTTTAACTCATGCAAAACATTGTATAAATGGCAAACGATAAACACAATGTGCCCTGTGGTGGACTGGCGCCCCGCCCAGGGTGAGTCCCTGCCTCGCGCCCACTGGATAGGCTCTTGGCACCTGTGACCCTAAGTGAGGACTAAGCGTTCACAGAAAGTGAGAGTGTGAGAGAGAGAGTAATATAAATGTAGGAAAAACACTCACTGCACATCCAAACAGTTTTTAAACATTATTTTAACCTAAGACTTTTGCACAGTTTTGTATTTGTGTAAAGGGGAGCAATGTGTTGGGACTGTACCTTGCTCAAGGGTATCTCAGTGGTGACACTAGCAGCCCTGCGATTCAAACCCACACCCTTCTGATCAAAGGGCCAACTCCCTAACCACTAAGCCCCCATCTGCCCCAAACCTTTTGGCAATTTGCCAACAAATAACCAAACAAACGTATAGGGAACCTGAACAACTGCTTTTATGGCTCTGGAGATCCAAAAACGCATGAGAAATACCCAAAATGATATCAGACACTGGAATAAAGAAATTCCTGGCGCCCTTTCACTGTGCGCTGCAGGGGCAGGCAGAACTCTGACAGCTCTATCTCTGTGCAATGGAAGTGTATAAAATTGTATATTAAAAAAACCGGACAACTGGTCATGTGAAACCAAAATGCCAGATAAGCCGTGTACAGGAATTTTGGGGAGTTTAGGGAGGGGGGTTCTCTTCTCACTGCCCTGTTTCAGACTGTCTCCTTCTAGAGAGCCCACACCCAGTTTTAATGGGGGTTGCTGGAGAACTGGGGCTGCTCCACTCCACCAAAACAAGACTTTTCGGGGTAAAATAAGAACAGTCTCACTGAGTATGCTGAACGCAAGGTCTAGCACGTCTCAGTAATGGAGGTTCAACCGAGTTTAGAATGTTATATTCCACAGAAAATTCTCTGTTGCTGTCTGAACTTCCTAAAGCAACAGTTGGTGGCGGAGCCCTATGGAAACCACAACTTCAGATCAACTTTGCACTGCAGAAGCGCTTACCTCGGGTTAAACGAGCGACAGGATAATAAAAAGAACACTTTTCTCTCCTCCTTCCTACTCTCAGTTTCTCCCAGGCCAGTCCAGGGGATCCGGAAGAGGCTGTAATTCCGCCCTGTCCCCGTCGAGCCGTCTGAAGGAGCAGCGCCGGAGTGAGGAGAAACTGGCGCCATTTTGGCTCTGGTCTTAGACGCGCCGGCCCTGGAGCTCACAGAGAGGAGAGGAGCCGTAATGGCGGAGCAGGGTCACAGTGTCGGGGGAGACTGTAGACCTGACTCGACATGTTTAGTGCAACTGTATATGTAAAAGGGACACATGTGCATTCCATACACACACACACACACACACACACACACACACATATATATATATATATATATATATTGACTATTGCATTGACAATTATCAATTATGTTGTTTACAGATTATGTACACCCTGCAAATTCTTAAAAATTGTTATCATTATTTCCCCTTTGTTTTTATTTAACAGTATGTCAAATTCAGCCAATAAACAGTAACGGTGTATTCTGATTTCTGTAACTCAGTCCACTGAACACCTGACTGGGGTGCACACGTTGTTGTTGTGTCCAGACAGAGTTGTGCAGTCAGGGTTGATGTTACTGTCAATAAGAAATAAATTATTCAACCGACCCTCCAGGGGTAACAGCAGCACTAGTCTGGAGTTCTGTTCAGAGCAGAAAAGTAAATTAGGGGTAAATTATGAATACTGCATTTAACTGCATTACATTTAATTATTAATTAAATCAGCTGAGGTTAATATTTTACAAGACTTTAAACCATGTACTAATAAACAACATGAAGACATTAAACTGTAATGAGTAAATGTGTCAGAGATAAGAATAATACCAACATGTAAATGCATCTTCATTACATCTAAAATAACAGCTCTGCAAGATTAGCAAAGATAAGAGAAGACAATCCACTGTCTTAACAATAATTTTATTTCTAATAATTTCTAATAAACGATTAATTGAAACCTAGTCCAGGCAGCTAATTTCTACCCTCAGTAAAATCAGTCCAAGATTAAGTGTCTGATGCTGAAAGGACATTTTTGATGTAGTACATGAACATTGTTTATGCTCCAAAAATGTGCCATTCACATTCCAATCCATACAGCCCAGGTATGGAAACTCAACTGCAAAGAAGCCCATGTCACATTTTGTGATGTCTCACAACCACATAAGCATTGTTGGCCAAAAGACTGAGTGAAAGTCTTTCTATTTTTTCAAATAAAACAAATTTAATCATTTAAAAAAATGTTTGTTTTTTTTAAATAAAGCTTCTGCTTTAATGATAATGGACTCAAACTCCACAAACCTCCGATGATTAGATCAGATCAGATCCACCTGAGAGTCATCTGTATACACGTTTTAGTGAAATGGAAGAAGTCTCAGACACACACTGATCTTTTTTTCAAAGGCGATCAGATTTGTTTAAATTAATGAATGACTTAGTTCTGGATCGCAAATATTTAAATTTCATTGTAATGGTCAGAACTTTTCTTTTTTTTTCAGATTTTTAAAGCTTTGTTTGGTAAAACAGTGCTGTTTTTTAAAAAAATATCCCAGATTTTCAGTGTGGTCTCAGAGTTGGGCCACCACTGACCACTCTCTCTTCAACCCTCCAGTAGTTTAGCCCCGCCTCTCCACACTGACAAGCACTGTTTCAGCTTAACTGCTTTTTGAATGAGGCACAATACAGGGCAGCCAATCAGAACAGAGCTTATTTACATATATCAATCTTAAAGGTTCAGCCTGTGCAGCTTTATGAGGTAATATACAGTACATACCACTTGAAAGGGGATTCAGAGTATTTTATAATTCTGCATTTAATTATTGAAATATAAATAGACCAAAATACGAATAGAGAAACCTTCTGACCAGGGGTAAAATATTAGTTACTCTGAATAAAAAAGGTGTTTTCTTTCCCAGTTCAAAAATACATTTTAGGCCAAAAACAAAACAATGTTTTAAACACCATGCAGTGTTTTCGTCACCATTTCATGCAACATTTTTTGAGGTACCTTTTCAGTAAAAATTTTCAGATGTCTGGTTCCATTCACCACCACTTTAGAACGCACCAGACTTTCGCACCAGACCTTTCTGAGTGACATAGTTTACATCTTAACTATTTAAATTGGTAGATTAAAAGATAAAAACATTGGATTTCCCCTTTTGAGCGGTCAAAGGATTAACCCAGCCGAGAATCTCCTTTTATTCCAGCTGTGTTTTGGGCTCTCAGGCTGGGGGCCTGTGTTTTCCCTCTGGCAGGAGCTTGGAGAACGAAACATTCACGGATTGTTCTAGAGGAAGGGTGTGAAAACTCTTGGAAAATGTGAAAAAACGGTTCACTCAAAAATGGCCAAAGTAAAAAGACAACATTAGAGGTGAGATGAGTGCACATCATGAGCCTAATTTTAATTTCAATAACTGAAGCGAATTAAATATTCATATGGGCTCAAATTAAAAAAGAATGGTTTATTTTACTTTTTATCGTACGGTTGCCCAATCTCTCTTACTCTCTCTCCTCCTCTCTCTCTGCCTCTCCACCTCTCTCTCTGTCTCTCTCTCCCCCCACTCTCTCCCCATCTGTCTCTCGCTCTCTCTGTCTCTCTCTGTCTCTCTCTCTCTCTCTGTCTCTCTCTGTCTCTCTCTCCCCCCTCCCTCACCCCTCATTGTTTACCGCTGCTCAGCTTCCCTCGCTTCTGATTGGCCACCTTCAGGATGCGCCTCACTCTGATTGGCTGAAAGTTTTTGCTTATGCCCCCTCCTTCTCCTCCTCCTCCTCTCCTCTGCTCCTCTGCTATTATTCTCCTCTACCCGCTTCTCCAGATCCAGTGTGACTGTTAAGGCTCCAACGGGAGAAGGGGTAATGATCCATACCTGAGCATCGACTTTTGTCTTTTTCCCTCTTCGCTTTCATTATAAAAAATATTCCTTTCTTCTCTAGAGCGGATACGTTTTGTTACAGGGACAAGGATTTGTTCTTCCACCTTCTCCATCCACCCTTAAACCTTACGCGTAAAAGGGGGAAATGGCCTCGGCCGCTTTGGAGATCCTGGGCCTGACGCTGTGCGTGGTGGGCACGCTCCTGGAGATGGTGGCGTGTGGTCTTCCCACGTGGAAGGTGACTGCCTTCATCGAGGCAAACATCGTGGTGGCGCAAACAATCTGGGATGGCCTGTGGATGTCGTGCGCCGTGCAGAGCACGGGCCAGATGCAGTGTAAGGTGCACGACTCCATGCTCGCGCTCACGCCCGACCTGCAGGCCGCGCGCGCCCTCACCATCGTGTCCTCCGTGCTGGGGGTCCTAGGGCTCACCGTGGTGGTGGCCGGTGCCCAGTGCACCAACTGCATCCAAGAGGAGCGCCTCAAGGCGCGCGTGGTGACCGCGGGAGGCGTGCTCTACATTGCCAGTGGCGTGCTGGTGCTCGTGCCTGTCTGCTGGATGGCCAACAACATCATCTCAGACTTCTACAACCCACAGGTGCCCACGCCCAAGAAGCGCGAGATAGGCGCCGCGCTCTACATAGGTTGGGCCGCCACGGTGCTCCTGCTCCTGGGTGGATCCATGCTCTGCTGCTCGTGTCCACCGAGGAACTCCGGCTACTCCGTCAATTACGGTCCCACCAAGAGATCTACGGCCAACGGGGACTACGACAAGAGGAATTACGTCTAGGAACTCATTTATGGTTTTTTTTATTATTATTTTTGGCATCTGTATATTTCTTAAATGTAAATGTGTTTGGGACTTTGCTACTACTGAAAAGCTCATGTGGACTGTGGACCTTCTATTTTTTACTCTTGGACTTTTTTGGAGACGAAGTTGAAGCATCTTAATCGAATTTCCCGTCCCACTTTAAATGGTGCAGCAATTTACATTCTGAATATATACTGCTGCACCATGTAAGGTGGAACGGACAATTCGAATAAGACACCTGATTTTTTTATTAAAATGTTTTGGAAGGACTTTAATTGTAATTAAATAATTAATTTTAGGTACCTTCACAGCAAAATCCTCAGTGGTGAATGGAGCAACCAATGGTTAACTCTTGGGGGGTAGTTTTGTAGCCTAGTTCTGGACTAATGCAGTGTTGCCGGGGTTTCATTATTAAGATCCCCATTCCTTCTAGGCTTAGACTCGGTCTAGGTCTGGGGAAACTGGTTCTTAATGAAAGTTAAATTTAAGGTAAGGTGGATACCAATCAACATCGCAGTGTTTATCAAAGAATATCAGTTAGGGGCTGGATGTGGAGTCCTGGCGATTGGATAGTAGATGTTTTAACACAGCCTTATTAAGCCAACACTTTAGGTGTTTGTTCAGCTGTGGGGATTTTGCTGTGTTGTATTCAGTGTAGGCCAAACTGATGTGTAGTTTTAAGCTTTAGTGAGTTTGACCAGAGGTGTTCACCATTATCGGCATGTCTTATTATTACTATCATAACTGTCTCGGGCAGTGATGGTGTGTTAGCTGCGAGATCTCTTCAGAAATGTGATTCTGCACAGGGTTAGAAGAAACTTTGTATTTTCTTCCCCACTGGATGCCACCGTGGGTGCAGCTGGCTAAGAGGCGTGGAATTAAACAGCAGGACACCTGTTGTTAGTGCCTTTTTAACGATGGAGACCCATCATTTTGTCTGAACCTTTAATAAGACCACCAGTGCCAAAAGCTGTCTGCAGTAGACAATTTCTAGTTTGGCTGAAACGTTTATTTTTGTAACTTTCAAAAATGGTCTTTTGTGTGTTTTGTTGTTTTTGAATATTGATTCGAATAAACATTTATTATGACATTAAAAGCGACCGTTTATTTGGCCTAACGCCACGCTGGATGGCAGGAGTGACCACGGTCTTCGAACATCCTTAATGTCCTTTGCGGATAAATAGTTTTTTCTTGATTTAAGTAGCCTGCTTGCTGTTGTATCTCGCCTGCTTGTGAAGTGTTTATGTTCTGGAAATGTCTTTCACTTTCTTCTGACACAGTCCCCCCTCCCGTAACACCCCCGAGCCCCCCTTCTCTGAAACACACACATATACACACACTCCTTCCCGCCAACGGATTGTCCTCGCGTGATTGCTTGACCATCACGAGTCTTAATTAGACTCCCTGAAAGCTTTCTCCTGCCCTAGAGTGGGGTTGCACTCCAGTAGGCAGCCAATTAGAGTGTTAACTACATAGAGGAAAAACACAGGAACGTGTATTATTGGATTAAAGTTAGCTTGCATTCAAGAGCAACGGCAATGCCTCTCGCGATCTGGAGTGCGCTTTGTTCCTCACACTTTCGGACATATCCACAGCTCCATTGTTTAAGGCTCTTAGTTGGTCATATGCCTGCTCAAGGCACGTCGGTTATACTCAAAACAGCTCTGAGATGCTGAACTCCCTCACCTTGCTCACGTGCCAAAAAACATTTTCTGTGTTGAGAACAAACATTACTTAAAATACTGGTTTTGAGTGAGATTTAAGACATCCATCCATACTTATTTTGATTCCAAACACTTCCTTTTCTCTTCATAGCATCACTCAAACAAAGGGCCCATATCCTATATTTTGGTGCCAAAATAGTCATATTTTCATTTCACTTGACCTTTTCCAAATCCTCCTTAAACCTTGGAATTAAACAGGACTGATTTTGTCACTCTGTCAGTATGACTGACATGTAAATGACCTTTAAACTGAATTGACATAAATTTATGTTAATGCATTGTTTTTTCCACAGACATCAAAACAGGCCTTCGTTTTTTATAGTCACATTAAATAAATGCAGACTTTTTCCACTTGATATTTGACAGCAGTATCTGCTTCATCAGTTACTGGGGAATATAATTTTCCCATAATAATTTAGCCTGTCAAAGTGTCAAATTGTCATGTACAATAGAAGCAAATGGGCATGCGCTTCAACCTTAGAGGTTTTCTGTCATTTTGCGGAATAAGGGTTGAGAGACAGTACACTACAGACACAGCAGACAGAGGTTTGGGTTAAAAATGCTGAAGTTTGCTTTTAAATGTGGGAGGGGAGCAAACATACAGTAAAATAAATAGAGCAACTCCCTCTCAGTCCAAGCAGTCGCTGTGTTTTATGGGTGCGCTGACAGTGTTGGCATCCCCCGCTTCTCCACTATAGTCTCCGGCACAATGGAGCATATCTGAGTCTCCCAGGCCTAGACGAGCTCTTTCAGCTTCCATTGTGGAATTGTTAGTTCCAGTCGCCCTCCTGAAGTAGAGGAGGTTACGAGGCAGTAAGTGTGTGTGTATGTGTGTGTGTGTGTGTGTGTGTGTTTTGGGCATGGATGTGTAGCAGGGCACCAAGGGGGAGGGGTGGATTTTTTTTTTAAAGGACCCTCATTCCACGGTGAACAGAGGCACACAGGGGCAGCCACGACGTCATTAAAGAACCTTTGTCATGGCAACCACAAAGAACCTGTAGTTGCCTGGTGACGGAACCCCATAATGTGGTCATATGGACGAGGACAATGAGGGCCCCGTCGACACACATTCCAAGACAGAGAGGGGGGAAAGGATGGAGAGAGAGAGAGAGAGAGAGAGAGAGATGGTTTGTGGTCAGTGTAAACTACAGTGTGCACAGTACAGTTATCTTTTTTGCATAACTGTACACACACACGCACACACACACACACACACACACACACACACACACACACACACACAGTCCTATCCTTGTGGGGTATTTTCTGTGACTTATATCAAATCATTATATCATGAAATAGTCACACATAAATCTTAACATAAGAAACCAAAAGATTAACCGTTATTATTGGTCTTATACTTTTTCAAATTAAAGCTGCATTTATTTGTAAAACATTATCATATTTTCTTATCTTGCACACATTTGATCCCCATAAATGCAGCTAAATACATGGCGACACGCAAAACACTACATCACATCAACATTATTCATTACAGCACAATAATAATTCTGCATTAAAATTACACAAGTAGACTCTAATTGACATAAGAGGACTTTTACACAGTTTACACAGAACCAGCAAAGACATTTTAGTGTCAAAGACATTCTAGTGTCAAAGACATTTTAGTGTCAAAGACATTTTAGTGTCAAACAACCGAACATCTCAAATAGTTTCTGTCAAAATACATCACCAAAACATCTCTCTACCCACTAAAACCACATCCAGATCCTCATTAAGGTGGTGCAGACTTGTGGGTGTGGTTCAGAACGCAGTGTGACCTACAATACACTATAAAAACGAAGCTATTTCAAACAAGAGCAGGGCTGGTGTTCACAAAGCAGTCGCAAAGGAATTCTAAATCACATCCACAAGTCTGTGTGTCTTAAATGAAGATCAGCACTCTCTACTCACTACATGATTATTGTAGTCAACCTAAAACATGTTTGCGTTTTAGCAGCGTAATTAATATAGTTTTTGATATATTTTTTGAAAAATTAACACAAAACTCTTCTGAACAGGCAGAATGCAAAGTCAACAGGTATTCAACAGGATTTTTAAATGTTAAAAATGATGAGATATTGAAAGTTAAATTATTAAATTATTTGCCAAATTTTAATATTGAAAAAGTATCTTCATTACATTTACATTTACAGCATTTAGCTAAAATTGACTGATAGAACCTGTACTTCCGGGCTATTCTCAGCAGAAATCTGTGGCTAGCTTATTACGAAATTTGTAGATGAGGTGGCCATTGCGTCACACACACACACAATTGCACAACGCTTTCTCATGATGCTTGAGGTGGCCTCTGCCCTCTGGAGGTCAGAAGTCATTTCCCTCTTCCCACGGTTGAACGTTTGTTATCCCGTCACCGAGATGATTGCCACGGCGATAGGACCCCCAGTCAACCTCTCACCCTTGTTCACACTCTACAAACATGCTTAGTTTGCATTCTCACTCTCTGGACCACATGTCCAGTTGGCTGGTATCAGGGACTGCACCCGATTGTCCCAAAATATAGTTATTTTACTACAGAATCATTAAAATAAACAGTGAACTTCAATAAACCCCAGGTAGGCGCTACAGTATACGTCCAAGAGTATCAACACCCCCTAATATTTAATTGATTTACCTACTAATTTAATTTTATTCATTATTCATACAAACCAATCTGTGTTTTCTGCTTTATTACATGATTCTTAACTTAACTTTCTTAACCATACTTTAAATACTTTAAATTACACCCATTGATAACACACGTGTTCAGTCACATACCCAGATTATGTAATCTCAGTTGAAAAGCAATTGCCAATATAATATGATGATCCGGATTAGCTGCATGTGAACCGAACCTCACCAGGCCTGATGACAATTGTTAGTGCTTTTCTTAGGAGATAATAAAAGCTGACACAATACAAGCCATAATTGTCTTTAATGTGGAAATCATAATGTTGCATAATGTGACACCGCCCCAGCCCCCACACACACACACACCCACACACATACACTCACTTTTTCCTGCTCCTCCCCATGGACTTCCTTCCTGCTTCCTGCGCTGCTGACCTTTGCAGAAGTAAGTCTGATTATTTTTCTGCACTCTAATATACACTATATATCCAAAAGTACCAAGGCAGCAGAGGTGCCAAAAGTGCAGAGACAGGTGTTTGATTGCACACACAGGGCCTGTATTATCTCCAAAGAAAAGCACTGACCAGTAGAATGGGCGCAGATGCACATGAAACTAAGGTCACCGTGCCCACCGACAGGAATCAGCTAGAGGGGGATATAAAACCCCCCACTGGGCTGTGGTGCAGTGGAGCTACACTCTCTGGAGTGATGGAATGTCCTCCAGTACATTAAGGATGACATCAGTACCAGGACCTCACTAAGTGCTATCAGTTCTTACAGTAATTTTCCAGTAGCTGGTGTAAAGCGTTCTCAGAAGCTTTCATGATCCACTATATAAATTAATTTACTTTATTCTGATATATATTTTTGTACAAAAAAAGAAAGCACTGAAAGTTATTCTATGAGAAAAATACATTATAAGTCCAAATGTTTGCAGAATCATCAGACAGTTCTTCTGAATTTAAGAGTATCAATAGGGTGTTCCCCTCACCACCCACTTTGCTGCAAGAACAGCCTCTATTTGACTTTCTTCAACCAATAGAGCATTAGTGAGGTCAGGAGCTGATGTATGATCATTCATTCTGGATCACAGACACCACTTCAAATCATCCCAAAGGAACTGCATGGAGCTCCATCACTCTAGAGCAGTGGTTCCCAACCTTTTTTCCTTGAAGCCTCCCCTGCTTGTGTCCAAGACAAGCCAGGCCCCCCAACTCCTACCCCCGTAGACGCCCAAAAAGAATAAAATGATTAATTAAAACTTTTATTTGCAAAAACTAAACAGTGGTTGTAGGTTTTTGCTCTTATACTCTTATACACACACACACTTTTACATTTCACTCTTTAAGAATTTTTTGTATACAATTCTAATTTTGGTAAACTCAATTCAGACAAAATTCTGCGCACCCCCTGTGATCTGTAGTGCCCCCCTAAGGGGGGCCCGCACCCCAGGTTGGGAACCACCGCTCCACTGATAACAGACTGGGGATTTATGCCTATCTAGCTGATCCTTGGCATCAGGCATGGTGACGATTGTTTCATATGCAACTAATCTGGAGTCTCTCCTACTATTGGCATTTGCTTTGCAATGGAGATCATGCAAGCTGTGTATGTGACTGAACACTTGTGTAAGCAACAGGTGCACCTGTGTGAAAGTGGAATTTGCTTTGTCAGACAATTCAGGCTGCATCAGAATGTGGAACATTATATGCTGAAAGGCTGTGGAAGTCTACAGAAGTCTTTTATCAGAAAAAAGTAATAGAACAGGATTTTTCATTTTCAGTCCTGTTCCAGTTATATTAGCAAACTACAGTGAGAGGAAACAAGTATTCAGACCTCTCTTATACTTATGAATACATGCTAGTTTTATTCCATGCTAGTTTAATGTTCTATTATTCCATATTTTATTGAACAACTGCCCACCAGTATCAGATCTGCACCAATGCTGCTAAAACGGCACTATTCTCCCCCACCCGCTTTTAAACATTTGCACTTCTATTGCAATTTCAGTTTTATTGATACATTTTCTATGCATTCTTTTATTTCTATTATTTCTTATTATTTTATTCTATTCCTGTAAAGCAGGTTGAATTGCCTTTTGTGTATGATAACATGCTGTATAAATAAACTTGAACTTGGACTAACGAAGATCTTGAAGATGGTGCAGTACTTTCTTACAAGTTTACATATTCATATAGAAAGGGCCTGGTCCTTCTTGTATTCTACCCGAGTGAGCTACGAACATGATGTGGTGGCGATAAGAAATTCTCCTTAATGAATGTTTGATTGATTTTATTCTTGATAATATATGAAGACCCTGTCAGTGTTTGTTCATTGACACTCAATTACTGGTAGTGAGGAAATCGCTCAACTATGAATCTGAAAAACAAAACCTTGTATCAAAATGGCTAAAAAGTAAAACAACATGACAAGTCAAGAATCCTAAATGTAGAATTAGCTTTATGAGGAACAGACATTTTTTGAGAATTTAATTTTTTTTTGTTTTTATTGTGAGTTTACATTTTATATTGTTCTTGCCTTTGTGTCTCTGTGCATCCGGGCAGTCATTGTATCAATAAAGTTTCTAAGTTTTCTAATTCTGAATAATGAAAAACTGACCCAATAAGTCATGAGTGGCCAAACTGCGGCAAAGATACGAGCTAAGTCTATTTCACGAAAATGTAATTCAAGGATTTGATAAGCTGACTCTGACATGCAGCCATAGCAGAAACTCACCAGTTAGAGATGAATCCACCATGTTCAGCGTGGAACATGGAATGCTGGAAAGGCTTTTGAAAGTGTATGAGATTTGTCACGGCCTTAAGACCCCCACTGAGAAACAACGCCATCTGAACAGTGCAGCAGAGGAAGAGTTTATATGAAGATGACTTCATTCTGCTACAGACACTCTGCCTTCTGCCACCCCATTAATACAGATGGGGCAACATCCATTTGACTGAAGCAAGAACAGAACCAAGACACCCAGTCCTTACACACACCACTGGAAGCTGGGTTCACATTTTCACTTGTTTTAATTAAATCACCCCTGCGTGCTGACATTAACCCTCGTACCATCACTAATTACACAGTGCTTAAAATTAATGTATGGTTAAAATGCAAATGAAGCCATTTTGAGTAGTTTAGTGTGAAATGCCCTTATCTTGAGAGCTGTTCACAGTGGCGGAACCCAGATGTCTGAAGAGCCTCTAAAAGCTCCCTCAGTGCACATAATAGCTACAATTATGCTTGCATGGTGTGCTATATATATTTCAGATATGGTCTAAAACCTATTTATTGAAAACTTTTGACAAAGAGAGAGCCAAATATTCCATGTTTTATTCCATAATGTTCTCTTGTTCCATTATGTTCTATTATTCAGTGATGTTCTATTCAAATAGTTTTATTCCATAATGTCCTATTATTCCATATTTTATTCCCAAACTGCCCACCAGTATCAGATCTGCACCAATTCTCACTTTAAAAAAGCCCCCCCCCCCCTTCTTTTAAACATTTGCACTTCTAATGCACTTTCAGTTTTATTCATAAAATTTCTATGGATTATTTTATTTCTTCCATTATTTTATTCCATGGAAAGTTTTTCAAAGCATATTATTGTTTCACATTTACCATTTACATTTACGGCATTTGGCTGACGCTCTTATCCAGAGCGACGTACATCAGCGCTTAAGAAGTCCACGACTGTTTCTTACCTGGAAAACAGCTTAAATCCGAGTCACTATTTAACCAAGATACTGCAGTCAGAGCATCTATACAACAACTGTCAAATAATAATTGGCCAATACCCAACCCAACAATACATAAGCTATAAAACCACTATTTTACCATCATCAGCATTACATACAAAATTTAAGTTTACTGTTTTGTAAATCGTCTTTAAGGAACAAACTGTGGCAATGTGTGTTCCTTAAAGACTATGTGACAGTTTCTGCTTATTTACTGAATTAAATGTGAAAAAACAAATAAAATATAAAATGCCTTAACGTCTTCACGTAGCTCATTTTATGATTTATTTCACTAATGTGTTGAGCTGAGCTAATCCGCCGTAACTGTGCATTGCAATGTGAAGAGGTGTGCTCTCTGTGGAGGATGTGGGATCCTATTCCTCTTAGAAAATCCCAAAACATTTGACTGAAACACCAAAACTAACAACTTACATACAACTGTGTGACCTGTGGGGGAGGTCACTGCTGTTTACCAAATATCAGAAAGCAAAGACCAGCCTTCTCGATTAGTTTTGAGGGGGAAGAGTTAATTTCCTCTAACATAAAGTGTACTTCTGGAACACTGTCCTCACTCCCACACCCCACCCCACCCCATTCCCCCCAGGGTGCTTCACATCTGTGCAAGCTGTACATTCACATAAATCAGTCTGGAGACCATTTGGTTCAATCTGAGATGTTCTCTTTCGCCAAGAAGGGCTGAACTTTCTCAAACTGTTAAATGTTTTGCGACAGGCACAAGAACTCAAACCCCCTTCTTCCATTACAAAGAGGAAAAAGTTGATATTTCTTGGCACAGGTGACTTTTAATAGTGATCCTCCTAAAGTGCCATGTGACAAAAAAACAAAGGAAAAGAAGATATGAAACACTTCTAGTAAAAACGATAATAATTACAGCATCAAAAATGAGTTTTAAACGGTTCAGTCTATAGTCCAGAGACTGCTAAGACTCAAGGGGGGCCTCATGCGAGACTACTGGGGAAAAATATCTGAGCAGCAGGAGACTTCAGCAAATGTCTCTTTTGTCTTCCCATCTGATCACATTGTTGTCTAAGAGAATCTAAAAGGATATTAATAAGGTTTTTTGTTTTTATTTTTCTTTCCTATGCCCAGATCAGGAGCAAATGAGGCCAAGTCAAGGGCTGCTGCTCCGCACAACACAGGCAACCCAGTGTGAGGCTGCCTCGCAGCGATGACTTCTATTGTCCCTGATCATCCAGTCCAGCTAATCCTATAGATGATAGCAGACCACTCAAGGACTGCATGAAAGGGAAAGGAGAAAAACAACTGGAAGGCAACTTACCAATTGCTTGAGTCTGGAAAAGAAAAGCTATGCTCCAAAGTCAAGAGCAACAGAGAAAAAAGGTTAAATACGCTAAATAAAAAGTGGTCAAAATAATACTTCAGCTTGCACATTGTTAAACAAAGTCTGCTAAAGGCTTCTTGGCTTGAACATACAGTACTTTGCGAAAGTTAGAGACCATCTTTTTATTTAAAGCCATTAATGGCTATTCAATAGTTTTTCAGTGTCAGAAAGAAAGCAGTGGATATATTTTACAGAAAATGACACAAAAGCATCTATTTATAATATCGAATTATTCAGCATTTAATTCACTTTTGCCCCTTCTACTGCCACCTTAACCTCTTCTCACTTCAGATCCAACCAGTTACCAGGTACTCACACATTTTCTTCTCGTAAATCTCTAAACCGGACAAAGGAGGGCTCTTTGGACTTTGATTATTGATAAAAGAAAAAATAGAGAGAAAATCTGTTCCCTAAAAACAGTACAACACTTGGTAGACCACTAATTCGGTCCCCATCTAATAAACAGGAGTTTAAGGTTTAATCCTTGAAAACAGAGGAGAAAGTCCAGCTCTGCTTTCACTTTAGATCTGATAAAAATCCAGGTGTTATTTTCAATACTTGCACTGTGAGAAGACGGCTTACTGCTGTGGGTCTGAAAAGATGTGTAGCTGTTCTAGACGTTACTAACAAAAGGAGACTGACACAAAAGAACATCTAAACTAGAAGCAAAATTGCAGATCTAATACGTGGAAGAAGACATTAATTCAGCAGCCACTTTTATGCAAAGTGACTTATACTTTGAGGAAAGATACAAGTTTCAGAATCTTTATGCAGGAGTAGTGCAAGAAGATGGAGATGCTCTCTGAGGCTTTTGTCAGTAGAGAGGGATTCTGCTGCACTGTCGCCTTTGGCAGCACAACCAATATCTAAGACTGAACTTTGGATGTGTTTACAGGAAGCACACAATATATCTGGAAAGAGTTTGTGTTCAGTATATGTATTATGCATTTGTGATTATGAAAAATGACAAATTTACACAGTACTGTATAGAATAGAACTGTTTGTATAGATCCCGTGGAGGTTCTTTTGGTGTTAAAAAAGATTCTTCATTCTCTCATAAAGAAGCCTCTACTGAAGGGTTCCTTAGGGAACCAAAAGTGGTTCATCTATGGCATTGCTCTAAAGGGTCCTTTTTGGCACCTTTACTCTGAGGAGTGTAACTCAGCTGCTCCTCAGCCCCGCTAATGCTACAAACAAAAGTAAACAGACCTCAAAAGGAATGAATCATCACAAAAGAAAAGCCACAGTTCAACATCTAATCCCCTCGAGCGTGTTTGTGTGTGTATACAAGGCGACTAGGGAAATAAATCCTATGCCGTACGTGTTGGAGAGGAGAGTGCTCTGTTGCTGAGAAAGAGAAACTGCAGCTTTTCGCTGGACTTATTACCATGATTCATTCTGGGAGATTAGACAGTCTACAGAGACCTGTGGGGCTTTGCTGGAAATCACGTGAACGTGGTCCGATTCGGAAAACACCAGACCAGATCTGAGCACAGATGCTGACCAGAAAACCACACATGTATCAAATATGTGAGATGAAAAACACCCCAAGCAATCCAACTGGAGAAAATCCTTTCAGACTGATTTGTGTACATTCAAATAAATACTTTGAGTGCTAATAATAAAAAAAACCCACACACAAATCCCACATATTCGGTATGAAGGATGGATGGGGGGGCAGGGAGCAGTGTGTGGGGGCAGTACCTTGATCAAGGGTAGCTCAGTACCGCCTGGGATTCAAACCCTCAACCTTCTGATCACAGGGGCATCTCCCTAACCACTAGACCACCAGCCGCCTCACATCTAAAGTAGCAGCAAGAGATCCAACAGCAAATATATAGAATACATAATGTATATTATCTTATTCTGATTTTATACAAATGCTCTTAGAGTACCATCCATTACTCCTGTCTTCCATCCAATTCAAAACCAGTAGAATTTGCCCAAATTAAAGCCTTATCTCACCTTCCTGACATGCACTATGTAAAGACATTCGGTCACTGTGGTAACTAGAGAAACAGCTCGGTTTTCTCGTTACTGCATCAAGATGTTTAAAGAATACATAGTTTACTTCAGACCATGCCAAAGACAGAATGTGAGAAAGTGTGCGAGAGCGGGAGAGAGAGACAGCAGGAAGAGCGGGTGAGCGATGGGAGCTCTTACCACCCGTAGAGAAAGAATAAACGGTTATTTGGCTCGTTCCACGATAATAACCTACAACATAAACACCTCCACCCAGTCATTAGTAGGGTGGGGGCAGGCGCTTTCCTCAGTGTATATACGAAGTTAATTTGGTGCCCCATTTCTATAGTTTGCTTTAAAAAAGCAAAACAAAAACAAACAAAAAGTCAAATTCAAGTCTAAGTCAATGTATCACATTCAAACATGCATTTCAGAGTGCTGGACTGCATGCACTGAGAGCTGCCTTAAAGTCTAAGTCAATGAATCACATAAAAAAAAAAAAGACTGTCAAAAAGGCATTTAGGAGGATGGGGAGGGTATGAGAGCTGGCTCATCGGCAGTATTAAAATGTAAATAAAATGATAGTTTAACTATTTCAACAGCACCAGCTATTCAGTCTTTATCAAAACGCCTTCTTTCGCTACGCATTCGAATTTCAGGCTGGATGGGAGGTTAACTAAAGAGCCCACTTATGTTTCACAAAAATATTTGTGTCAGCAGAACAGTTGTTTGTATTATAATGCAATGGTTCCCACCATTTCACATAATTTTCAAAGCAGAGATTCTGCAAAGGCACTATCTATTCCACTAGCAAAATGTAATTTTAAGAACTGCACTATGTAAGGTTATACAGTATAATATGTAATTTGAAAAAATAAATAAAAAAAAGGGTTACTTATAAGAGCTAAGGGTTACCCACTGAGCTTTTTGTGAGCTGCCATGGTGGATCAACTACAGTAGGTTTGGTTTGCTCACGAATGGGCCTTGCTCTTTTTCTTACTGATGGTGCAGGGCAGATCCCAGCAAGAGAACAAATGGGAACTGCCAAAAAACCCAAATGATGCCTTTCCCACTAGGTTAAGTTATTAAAAGTTCATTTATTGTTGAGTACACAATAGTCATACATAAAAAACGCATTTATGCTACAAAACCATCAACCGACTGTACAGTATAATACACATGCAGGGTCTGTGTGACTGCCATCACATGAGCAAAACACCTGCAGAGAAATAATGGGTGCCCAGCCAGTGGCCAAGGTCTTCAGGAGGGCAGATTTCACAGACCAGAGCTCTGAAATGAATTTGGCACCAAAGTGGCTGCGAGCATGGTGAATTTCACATTTGCTCTCAAGGTGTGTAAAATTCCATTCATGGAGGTGCTGTGTGTGCATGCGTGAGTGTGTTTTGAACTTTCTTCCAGTATTCAGGTTCAGTGATACGTGGAAATTCAATACAGACAGTCATACAGGATATCTTGATGCCCGGCATTTCGATGATTGGAGATGTCTGAGGAAGGCTCCTAGCACGCAATGGGGCCTTATGACAGGAGAGTGATGAGCGCATCAAGAAACTTCCCTCTGTCCTCCATCTTCAGCTCGATAACTAAAAGGAAGGGGGAAAAAGTCAATATTTTAGAAAGCAAGTTCACACTTGTTGAACAAGACCTTGCAGTAAGTCAGTAGGAACATGCGTCTGTCTTGCTTGGGGATTTCAGAGCTGATAGGTTAAGAATGGCATGTAACACCAAACTGACTTCACATGTGAGAATTCTACCAGTGTCTCCACTCACGACTTTTGCTTGGTCTGAACATGTGTCAGTATGGTTATGAGGGAGGTCTGTGGGTCTGTATTGTTGTGACTGCTACTAATTAAAACTCAAACTAAATAACTGTGCAAAAGTAAGTGACCACTTTGATTTACAAATTTTTCAGTCAAAAGGGTCATTTTTGTGTCCATTTTATACTTTCACCAACAAATTCTTGACATTTAAAATCATTTTTTTTGCAATAAGTCATGAACAAATATCTGAGTTTTTTTTTTATTTGAAATGAAAACTGTGTTTATTATTCAATTGACAGTTTCAGTGGTCTACCACATCTTGCACCACTATCTTTTTAACTTAAGTTCTATTAAGTGGACTATCTTCATTCTTGGGCTCAAACAAAACAATTTAATTGACAATTGCTAGATTACTCAATGACTGTATAACCAACACCTCTACTACAACAATGCCAATAGACATTTACCTCTGAAAATATTTTATAATCTAAATTTAAGATTAATCTGGGTCTATGGAAAGAGGCATATAATGCTTGAATGGCTGGAGGATAGTTGGAGGATTCAAACAGCTACAGGCATGTTAACTACTACCGTTTAATCAAAGAGGTCAGGCTAAGCCAAGCTGTACTGGTTGTATTCCCTGTGGAGAGTGAGGGCAGGTGCTCAAGTGCATTTTCAGTGCCAAAATAATCTGTGAGAGAGGCAGGTTTGCCACCTGGTGGTTTAAATATGAAACTTTACTCACCGGATGTATCAAAGTGATCATGTAGCGTCCTGGAGTTTGTACTCTCAGAAGCCTTTTCAAAGGCTCTGCCAAAAAAGCTGACAAGAGAAGCATAAACAAAATCTTAATATGTGCCTCACCATCACCATTACTGTAACTTTCGCTCACTTATTTGTATACTTACTTTTTCTTGTCAGATGTCTCGGATTCTGGTGGAATGCCCAAAACTATCACGGTACCCTTCTCCACATCCATAGGAGCAGCCATAATGAGTGGCAACACTTTACAGCGCTTATTCCGGGTCTAATTCACAAAGGCAGAAAAAAAAACCCTCAAAATGTCCTTACACTTCTTGCTGGAAGAACTATTTATACTCATTTTTCATTAAGCTCTTGAAATTACATAAATATTACATAAAGCTTTCTGTATTCTGTAGACATTTATTCATCCAGAGACTGGTACACATCATTTTAAAAGTAAATCCAAAGAAATGTAGCCTTCTGAATGTTTTTAGAAACACCTTAAACTCAGTGAACTAAAAGTATAAACAGAACCACTATGCTACATTACTCACTATGCTATATTACTCTGGTCCATTATGGGACATTTGCATTCAGTAAATCATGAAGCTCTATCAACTACTCATAAGACCTGACAGTCCAGGGTTAGTGTTTACTATTCATGAAAATCACCTTTCATCAATATAGACACAAAATGCTAAAAGTAGAATTTATATTATTTTTGCATCGCTTACAGAACAGACAAAGGCTTTAAGCAGGTATTTGCAGAGCAGAGTGAGAGCCAACGGCTTGGAGAACAGCTTCACATCTGGTGTTCCCTAAAATTCAATCCAAAAAATAGGAGAAATAACAGGACATTTTATATGATGCTTATCAAAGTATTCTTTGACTTATTATAAGAATTTAGAGGTCATGTGAGAACAAACAGTGAGAATATGAACGTCCAATACGCAGCCAGCCAACCTGCTTTAAAAGAAAGAATAGAAAATGGAATCTAAAAAAAAAAGCATATCCTTACCTCCAGTAAATGGCAGTAAAGGAAGGGCCCTTGTGAGAGAATGAGATTGGTACAAATAGAGCTTGCTACTGTCTGCTGAATGGCCTTGAGTTTTTTCTTTGCCAGATCAATCCCCAAATGCAGCCTCTCTATGTTACTCCTGCAATACACAGATAACATGCATATTTAACAAAAGGCATCATTTAAATACGAGTCTGTCTATGGTCACACTCACCTTGAAAGGCAGTCCAGGGCTTTGATGAAGTTGTCAGTAGCGCTCTCATCTTTCTCCACATTCTCCAGCAGGGCTGTGGCGGCATGCACCACATCACTGGCCAAGAAACGGTTCTTGAAGCCAAAGTGTGCACTAAATGTCTGTACACGGATGTCCTTCATTCTGGAACGCACACACAAATGAGCAAAAGGCTTTTTAACTAAGCCTATGATTCCAAGTACTTTAAAACATTAACTTGATATATAAGTGGACCTTCTTTGCTCTCACCCAAATTTGTTGGAAGACTCCTCAATGACTTCACGTAGGTTTTCCTTAATTGACATGTCCATGGAATTAAACTTCTGTCTCACCTGTTTGAGTGGAAGACTAACAAAACAGATAAATAGATTTCTTTAACAAACCAGAAAAGAAAAGTTTCCTTTTTCAAAAAAAAAAAAAAAAAAAAAAAAAAAACCACCCCAGAAAACATGAACATTAGTCTCCTCAGCACTAACTGGCTTTGTCAGAATTTAATAAGATGTAAAGCCAGAATTTGAACTATTAATTGCTAATTAAACAAGTTATGCAGTTAAAAGAAAAAAAAAAAAGAAACACAAAGAAAGAGATCCTATTGCCATCCAATGCAGAAGACAATGTAGGGGTAGTTAATGGAAAATGTGAACTCACCCCATATCTGCCAGGAATTCCTGCAGTTTCTTCTGGCCATTGATAGACCAGAGTTTAAAGCTACAGGAGGTGTAGCAAGAGTTACAGATGCTCTCATACAGTGACCAGTGCTGGTACAAAGCAAGTCTCAAGCTGAGGCATACAATTAAGGGTTCTGACATAAAGAGGCAAAACTAAAGACATAATACCACTTTCTTTTCAGATCCTGATTAAATTTTTTCCTTTAAAGTAAGCCATTTTTAACCTTAAGCTAGTGCCTTACACATAAAATAAGACAACGTAAAAAAGAAACAATCTAGCTACATGTCTTCCTTCACCATGGCCGATCCTGTGATTGGATTTGTCCCCCTCTCAATATTACAACAAATTCAAAAGGCAAAACTTAAAAGGATACTCATATTCAAAAGAGACTCTCATGCAGTCAATAGAAAGCGAGTTCTCCTCATCCTCATTGCGATGGTTATGGCGAGAGACATGCCTCTGCAGAGTAGCTATGTCTGTTACATATTTCATGCTAGTAGATAAACAAACATTAAGATTAGGATGGAACACAATAAGATCAATTATTTAAAAAACACACACAAAGACATTGCTAAAGATTAAAGGAATGATCCTTACTGGGTGATTTTGTCATGAACCCACTGATCAGTTAGACCAATGATGCTCCACCTGTAAAATACACAAAGATTTCTATTTGACTTTCATTGTACAGCTATACACAGAAACATACAATCTTAGTTCGTTCATAAAACTTACCAAAGCATATCTTTAGTGTCCTTGGTCATAAGCCAAGCCAGCTCAAATATAACCATTGCAGCCTATACAACACAAAACAGTAGAATAATTAAACTTAAACAGCGGCCACTTATAAGAACATAAAAAAAAAAAAATTGAATCGGTCATGACACAGATACTCACTGAGGTACCATGGTATTCATACTGTTCATAGTCAAACAGGATCTCCCTCCTGTTAACACATGGGTCTTTAAGATGTGATAAGCATGTTATGAGCATCAGTGTGCTCAGCTGAAATTACACTAATAAACGGCATTTCTTCAGTCATTTCAAAGGGACTGACCTGCGCGCCTCCCACTCTCTCTTAGCTCGCTGTCTTTCAATTCTCCTCTCCAATGCACCCTGAGAGGGCAGATTTCAGACATCAGACAGGAATTTAGATTTTTAAAGACATATTTCTGGAAACCTTCAATGGTTAAGAAGTATTCACAGCGGTATGCAAACTCTAAATGTTCCCTCACAAAAAGCTGTTATATGAACTGACCGATGCCTGACATACTGTTTTATGGTAGCTTTATGAAGAATTTGGTCTATAACTTCACTGCCTTACGGTAAGGCAAAATTAATCTAAAAGTTATTTCAAATTTTTAATCTAAAAGAAGACACACACACACACACACACACACACACACACACAGACACACACACAGACACACACACAGACACACACACAGACA
>JBBJLR010000018.1:7312742-7325021 GCA_037577145.1 Brachypetersius gabonensis
GACACACACACAGACACACACACAGACACACACACAGACACACACACAGACACACACACAGACACACACACACAGTCTTAGACATTGAGACCCTGGCTCCCATAACTACAACTGTAAAGAACCTATGATTCCATACAATTTCTAAATGACTTTGTTAACATCTCAGTGATTGCCAAAGAAAAAAAACCCCATTTAAAACAATTGATGCAAATAACTCATCACTGCATCCATAGATAAAACACCTGCCTCATCAAATCGCCGTCGTTTGCCAGATGGCTCTGAGCCGCCATCACTTTCATTCCCAGAATCCGCTCCATCACCGTCCTCATCTTCATCATCATCATCACGGAAAATGTCGTCATAGGAAGGCACACCAAGATCATCGTCTTGTTTAATAAGGAGCTTAATCTGAAGAGAGAAGAATTCATTTGTCGCTTTCAAAGTTGACATGGAGGAATGTTTTGCCCATATATTAAAACATATACAAAACAATTAAAAGGTAACATTTTAGGATGGGCAACTCTATGCAAGCAGACCTGAGTGTCATTGTAAACATTGACCACATCAACAGGTCTGTGGGTGTCACAGATGAAAAAGATGGAGTCTTCTTCAGGCTGCAGAGTTTCCAGCAGATCCACATTGGCCCCACAGTTTATCAACACAAAATACTTGTACTGAAATGAAGAAGACACAGATACAGAAATATATGTATATTTACACATACAATTTCTATAAATGCAACTCAGAGATAATCAATTCTGGACCCCAAACATCTCCGTAGTTCTTAGTAAGATGTACAGTACTGTGTGTGTGTTGAGCCACCACTTGAAAGAACCAAACTTTCCATTTTAGAGTAGTATTGCGGGACAGTTCTGCAGATGTCATGCAGGACATTTAAAGTTACCTCATTATCAGTCCAGCCACTGAACCTGACCAGTTTCAGAGGAATGTTTGTTTAGCCACACAGTGACCTACGTATGAATCATTCAAGTAGAAAATAGCATATCTAACTTAAGGCCTGAACCAGTGAAAAACCAGGTTCACATCTTTCCAGATGATTAAGCCAGTGATCAGTATACTGGCGGTGCTGAATGCCATAATCAAGTGCAGCTTTATCTGTGGGTACTTGGCGACCTGTCACAATAAAACATTTGTTTGCATTTTGTTAATTTCATCAACTAAAAAATATTTTGCACCAACAACATGATTTGAAGCAAAATATAAAGAGGGATGGCTCAAGACTGTTGCTCAGTTCAGTACATATACATGCATGACAACATGGAGACTGAAAACACCAATAATACCTGCTCCTTATGTTCCAAAAAGGCAGTGCCAAGGTCCTGCCATCCAGTCACAGGAACCAGGGTATACTGGACTTGATCACAGTGGAATAAAGCCTAGGAAGAAATGACAGAGCTTTTGTTGTTCTCATAAGCACTAAATAAAACATTTACTTCTATCATTACGGTGATAAATTATGGCACAATATGCCTCTATGAGCATCCTCTCTTCTAAGGAACATCGTCTGGCTTTGCCATTCCTACACACAAAGTAAACCCAGTCCGGACTCCTCTCTTCTGTAGTTCCCCACTGGTGGAATGAGCTGCATGATCTGTTGCTAAACATCTCCTCTCCTAATGCACATCTATGGTTCTGACTGGCCTGAAACTTGCGTTTAATTTCCAAGTAATGTAATGCATCCCTCATAAAGTCAGGACTACTTGAACACAAACCAGCAGCATGTCTCATAAAATGAACATATATAGTCCTGTTTATCCAGACATTCATTGTTTATTTTTGTGACACTACTGGCTCTGGCTCACCAGTTTTAACTTAAACGGTCATGAAAATGGTTATACAATATCCTGTATGGTGGTTTGTTTTCCATTTCGTGCTGTCCAACGCAGAGGAAAGCTTCCCGCAATAATTTTTACCCAGATTTTACAGACTAACCTGCAATATTTTACAGGCACACAGGGCGTCGATGTCGGAGGACACAAGAAGGACCACTCGCTTGAAGAGAAAACAATATAAAAGATCAGAATTTCACTAAGAGGAGTATAAACATAAGAATCATCCACAGACAGCTGTATTTATTAAGTCAGGTCAGTTGTTTGGCAAACAACATTAGCAAATCTAGCTAGTTAGCCACCATCCAGACACGAAATAAACTATTTTACAGCGTGTCAGTGGAGTATTTAAAGTGCTTTGTATCTTACCTGGTTAATGACGACATCATAAAACTCTTTCCGAATGTCAGTCACAAACATTTTAAAACATAAAATTCCCAATTCTTGTCAGACCGACTGGCTACACACAATCCAAAACTCTGGCGCCAAATTCGTTCACAAAAAAGAAGACGGGACTTCGCTGCAACTTCCAATCACATGGCACCTTGTCAAATCTGAACCAATGACATGAAACCATGGAAAACATTCCGGCCAATCACAGTCACTAAATGAGAGACAGCTCTTGAACATATATGGAATATTTGAGGAGGGGCTCTCCCCTCCTCAAATATTAACCAATCAGCAAGTCTCCTGCGTTTGATGGGTCAAAATGGCATCTATCCATCTATCTGTCTGTTTATATATACATACATGTAAATCTGACAACAATTGAAATTATCGTCTTGTACGAAGAAAGAATCACTATCACCCCTTCAATGTGTCTAAATTAAGTAATACATATTTCTCAATATCTAGAGAAGAGTTGTCGGTGACTTATTTGCCAACGTCACGAAATGGGCCTGATCTGATTGGTCCGAGGCGCTTTGTTGTGGAGTGACGTCACATCCCCTTCACTACGCTTTAACTTTGGTTCTCTCTAGAGGTCTCTTTTGTCGTATATTTCTTAAAAGGTTTATTTAAAAAATCAGATAACATGGTGAGTATTCAGAAACCCGACCACATGTGGGCATAATTCTTTAATCTGTTAGTTTAGTGCAGAAACAGCCCAGAGAAAATAAATTAAGCTATGCTAAGCTACTGAAAACCTGCACTGTCACTGTCAGTCCTTCTGTAAAGATTTACAGCTATATCAGTCCAGTTTTCATAAAGCAATTTATAAAACATGCAGTATGTGCAGTGCTTTGATTTTGAGCGTTAATTTGGCGCTATTGTCTCGTTTCTTCCGTACGTGACGTTAGTCTGATGAATGTAAACAATAAGGCCGAGGATTCTTCAAGTATCTGCTCCTGGGGTATAGATGGACTATTACCTAAAGATTTTTAAAAAATTAAATGAAACACGTAATGCTACCTGACACTGTAAGAACTCCCCTACTTTTTATTTGGAAAAACAAATTAGAATAACACTTGAATATGCATTGAAAAAGGATACATTTTAACCATCAAAGTAAGTGGCGTTTAATTGAGGATACAGCACTGATGCAGCACAATGGGAACTTATTTTGAACAGTTTAATAATTCATATACATTTGGAATGTGGTGTCATTTTTGGGAATACCAGTATGATTTTCTAAACTGCTTTAAATATCTTTATACTTTGCAATGTTACAGTTAATTGGGGAAAAATCTGTATAAAGTGCAGTGGTATATATAGTGCACTGTCACTGTCAATCCTTTGTTAAGGTACACAGTCTGGTTTTGATAAAACAGTTTATAAAACATGCAGTGTGTGCAGTGCCTTTATATTTAATTTGGCTTTATTGTCTCGTTTCATCCCTACCTAAAGTTAGTCTGATGACTGTAAACAATGAGCCTCTGGATCCTTCTAGTGTCTGCTTTTGGGGTATCGATTGTATTAAATCTTTTATACAGACTGAAAACATCTATATTACTGCTGACTAAAGGCTTCTATCAATGTAACAACTCCCCTGGTTGTTATTTGGAGTAACACGTTTTGTAATATACAGTGGAAAACAACTTGCATGCCCTCTAACTAATAGAGTAAATGAAGTTGAGGATACAGCGCTGATGCTACCCTGTGGGAATACTTCTTATATATACTGTATTAGGAATGTACCATATTTTTTGGGAGTGCCATAATGCTACGGTTTCTCCTGTTATTCCAACAGTGCTGTGTATTATTCCCCTGTATTCCTTGTTTTTCCTATTCTTACTACTGTCTTTCATTGTTTGTCTTTGTTGCAGTTTTTCAGTCTGTAATTGTAAAAAAAATAAAAGAAATATTAAATGCCAGGCTTCCCACACATTTTTATTAATCTTGTGCTGCCTTGCTTTTTCAGTTTTCCTTCAACATGTTTGATCACCCAATGCCACGGGCCTTCCAGAACCGTTTCTCCACACAGTACCGCTGCTATTCTGTCTCGATGCTGGCGGGACCCAATGATCGCTCTGATGTGGAGAAAGGAGGAAAAAGTACCAGTTTTTGTCATTATTGTGTTGACAAGATGTTCTTTCTTATTAATATTTTCATTATTATTTTGACTATGTATTACGCTATGTAGACTGTGCTTAGTTGTTTTTTTTTAAGTCTAGGGGTTAGTGGAACCTTGTGTGCCATTCATCATTGGTCAGCTTCTGACAACAGGACAGCTCCTGAGCAGATATTATTTTGGGGCAGGATCATTCTCAACATTTCAGTGACACTGGCATGCAATGATTAGAGTGGTACACCTGTTGCATGTCAGTCCAAAAGTGGTTCTGTGGCCAGCAACAGAGCATTGATGTAGAGGATTGCTAACATATGTAGGGGAAAATAAAGAAAATGAAATGAATGAAGACTACTGTTCCATTATACAAAGACCCATCAGCATAAATGACATGCAGAATGACACATGTGTGATAAATGGTTGGATAATGATTGTGATGTTCTAGTCTAGTGGTAGTAGATGGGCTACAGTCTCTAACCAGACACCTGAAAAAAGTGGTTATTAATAACACAGGTCAACAATAATGATTGTAATAGTCAGAAACCACAACACACTTTTTTAAACAAGTTGTTCATACTGATTTCAGATCTGCTTTCATTTTTTTCCAGTCACATCAACGTTTTGAATTATGAGTAATATTAGATTTGCAATTAGATTTTGCTGTTTCAATATTTTCAGTGCAAAATTACTACTGCTATTACTGATACTGTTATTACTGCTACTATTGTTTCTTTAAAAACGCTGAGCATGTGACACAAATTTTAAATCAGCATGAAAAACACTACAAAACCCACATACACTTATCTCTGGTGAATTTGACCTGTTGACCTGTGTAATATGTTACTCTTCGTCTTTCCCTTCTTCACCTATTAAACATGTTTCTTCTCTTTTTAGTTATAATGCCCCCATCTGCACTGGACCAGCTAAGTAAGTCCATAAGTTGAAATGGGTTTTAACACAGGACTTATATCACTGTTCTCATGGACGATTCACTGACTGAATCTGTGGTCTTTTCCATAACACCTAAAACAGGCAGACTAAACATCACATACCCAATGCTGTTCAAACTGACCAATAAGAACTCAGACAGAATGACCCATTGTGGCGTCTTGGAGTTTGTTGCTGATGAAGGGATCTGTTACCTTCCCCACTGGGTAAGAAGCTGAGATAGCAGTTAATATTTGTTCATGATCATAGCGGTAAGATTTGTTTTGGCAAATGAATTACAATTTCTGGTAAATGTGTAAACCAATATTTTTAGATGATCTATAGATTTGATCTTATATGATCTTTCCCCCACAGATGATGCAGAACCTGCTATTGGAAGAAGGAGGTTTGGTCCAGGTAGAGAGTGTCAATCTCATGGTGGCAACATACTCCAAATTTCAGCCTCAGAGTCCAGACTTCTTAGATATCACAAACCCTAAAGCTGTGTAAGTAATGCTGTGTAGCTCATAGCACCCATAGTCTTCCCAGTGCAAAAATCACGCACTGGGTGAGAACCTGAGATATCAGCCGTTACTGCTCTGCCAACTGTATAGATATTATATGTTGTGGGTTTTTTTACAGATTAGAAAATGCCTTGAGAAATTTCGCCTGTTTGACTACGGGTGATGTCATTGCCATCAACTATAATGAAAAGGTCAGAATGTGCAGAAGTCACTCAATTTTTTATTTTTATTAATTGAAATAAATGTTTTTGTTTTTACTCAACAAATACACTAAACCTAATGTTGCTCTATTTCAGATCTATGAGCTTCGAGTCATGGAGACCAAACCTGACAAAGCAGTGTCCATCATCGAATGTGATATGAATGTAAGAGTGTTACATTGGCAAGTTGTTGCACAGATCATGTGACCCTGTTACACCTTTTTTTGTTTAATTTTATTACATTATATTTAGTTTTTTATTATTTCTTTTAGGTGGACTTTGATGCTCCCCTTGGTTATAAAGAGCCCGAAAGGCCCACACAGCATCATGAAGAACCAGCGGTATGGTTTCACAAAAGCCTGTTTGAATGCTATATAATATCGTTTATATAGTTTAACATGATTTTGTTACTAATCAATTAATCTATGGGCTCCCAAGTGGAACTGCTGTCCAAACATTGGCACTATCATCAGGAGATCACATCTTCGGTCTCTGGTGATGGCCGAGGCCAGGAGTCTTATGGAGCACAATTAACCTCATTCTCTCTGGCTTTTCCCTCTTACTCAGCATGACTTCTGCGCGTGCAGGGTCTGATGTAACAGAATTGGCTGTTAATGTTCTCCAAGTGCATTGATCTGTCCAGTTTACTGCCAGTATAGGCACCCTAATTACCTGTTACTGTTGTTCTGCACTTGCTCATTGGGGTTTGCTGCTAACTGTCATGTACAATAAGAATATGATTCTGGAATATGATTCTCATATTCCAGAATATGATTCCAATAGGATTCTCATGTCCAATAATATGTGTATATACTGCAATATTATCATCCTGGTAAAAGATTCACATCCAACTCACATTGCTGTTGCACCACTACATTGTCTATTTATTGTCTATTAATTGTAGTTTTTCTGTCACCCCTGGTACTCTGTTAAATGCTGTACCTGCCTCCTGTGCAGGAATCCTATCTCTAGTGCAATACTCATCACTCCAGAAGGTTTACGTAATGTCCTCGCTGTTTATTACTTATCTATAGTCTACTGTCTGTTCTAACCTGCACTCTGTTGAATGTTGTATGTTGCACTGTGGTCCATGGAGATCCATCTCACTATGTACATGTACATAGCTGCTGATGACAATGTAACCTTGATTATGGAGACCTAATAATAATAATGGATTAAACTGATTTCAGGAGGAAGAGACAGACCCCAGTAATTATGAAATGGACCTCGGATTTAGAGTAAGCAAATCTCACCACTGTTGTTCTCTTTTTTACAAAACCAATTACAGACTCATGGCGTAGAGATTATAAAGCTTAAACTGAATCAATTCATCCTTTCTGTCTTCTCTCCAATTCTACAAAGGCGTTCACAGGTTCTGGGAACCGTCTTGATGGAAAAAAGAAAGGAATTGAACCTAGTCCTGTTCGTATCGACCCTAATGACATCAAACGGTGAGAACACATGTCCTCCCTCTCTCAAGTGGCTACCTTTCTGTAGTAGACGACTTCTCACAAAGCATTTCTGTTGTCAAAAATGACAGGGGTATTCCAAACTACGACTTCAAGATTGGGAAGATCACGTTCATCAGAAACTCCAGACCACAGCCTCGCAGAACAGAGGAGGTATTTAAAATGGCAGATTCAAACACATTTACCTCAAAGTCAAATTATAATGTATACTGACTTTTTGTTCTGTGTTCTTTGTACTTAAACTCATAGGATGACTCCGTCAGCAACTTCATCGCCTTCTCAGGAGAAGGCCAGTCCCTGCGCAAGAAGGGCAGGAAACCTTAATCTATCACAGTTCAACAGGAATCAGTAATAAAGGCATCCTCCAACAGCTGTTCATGCATTCTCCCTTTTTAATAACTCAAAAGATCAGTGATAGTCATATTACATATTAAACTTCTTTATCCACATTTTCCTTCAGGACCATTTTACGGGTTCACAGAAGCCACATGTTATGTTTTTTAAATAATTTATACCTTTGCAAAATTTAAATGCTTGAGAAATAAACATGATTACAGACTTATGTTTTCTTTAACTTCATCATCCTTCATCATTTTAATAATGGGAAGGATGGGAGTAAACCTTCATATGAAGATTAAACAAACTCGCGAAACATACTTATATAATTAGTGTAAAGGTCTTATGTTTTCCCCAAAACTATATGTCAATGTTCCACATATCCTTTAGAAGACATTCTTGTCTCATTAGGTCTTACTGTTGTGCAATTAGAGCTTGTTCTCATTGATCGAACAATTGTTCTCTGACAGTGTCAGTGAATAGTAAATCTAGTTTTACTAATTATATTGGGTAGCTGTTGATTACTATGATCACAGTGAAATCCAGGACAGTACAGTGGTGCAGTGGGTAGAGCTGAGGGTCCTTTCTGTAGGGAGTTTGCATGTTCTGTCTGTGTGGGTTTTCAATGGGTACTCTGGTTTCCTCCCACAGTCCAAAAAATGCATGCCAGGTGAATTGGAGATGCTAAATTAACCCTTGAAACCAAAACAATCACTGCTGCATCTTCAAATAGGTTTTATTTTAGCTATAGAGATTAAAGTACATGACAGTTGTCTTAATTTGAAAGTGGAATTAAAAACAGGTCCCTTTAGAAGTCTATACTTGGTCAACAATAACGTCACTGTCTCTTGTAACAGCAGAAAGAAGAGCACATCATCCAAGCAAAACCTTTTATAGAGCAAGAATTATTTTGTGCTTGCGACATGTCTGGCTAAAGGTTTGAATACACGGCATAATTCAGTTTATAAATCAATATTTCATTGCATTGTATAATTATATATGTTAAGATAGTAATCATAAGTGAACAGTTTTTACTAACTCAAATTTAGTAAAAATGTAAAAAAAAAAAAAAAACTCACACAAATGTAAATGTAACATAAAGAAGGCTTTCAGTTGAAATTCCACAAAGACGTGTGGGGTATTTTTGAATGGGGTTTTCTGAATCTGAATCTGTAAAGGCCAAATGTTATTTCTTTTACCCTGTTTTTCTGTAAATGCAGGAAAAATAACCTCTATGATCTATACTCTATGAAACTCATAAATCTTTTGCTTTCCTAAATCCGTGGTTCCCAACTTTGGTCCTGTTTTCCATGCAACAGGTCTGATCCAGCTAATCAGTTAATTAATAGGCCTTTCCTGGTTTGGTGTGTGTGTTAAAGCAGGAAAACAGGACTGAGAAGCTGTGCCCTAAAGAACCATGTCTGATGAACAGAAGTGTGAATGCGAAGAACCTTTTAATGGTTTAAATAACATAGAGGTTATGGACTCTTTATATATTATCCTTTAAATTATGTGAAGTTTTTTTTTTATATAAAAATTTCCATTCATACATCTCCTTTATAAAAAAGCGATTCTTTAATGAACCATTCATGGAAAGGTTCTATGGGGAAACATAGAACATGGTTTAGTAGCTTTATTTGTAGAAGTGTATACAAAGCTTTGGCCAAGAGTGCCAGAATGCTCCACAGATTTGACAAACAAATGTAAAGAAAAATGTCAGTGCTGACCAAAATTAACAGATTAGTTCTTACATTTCAGTGGAAGAAACAAAGCGACTGTTTCAGCTTTGTTTCTTTGTGATGACCGTACAGATTAAATTCAGTGCTTTCTGAGTCCGCTGGAGAGGGCGTTTCTTCACCAGGTCAAGCGTCTGATTGGTAGTTCCAGATGGCGATTTCTCCATCGTCACTGCACGTGGCCAGCAGACCTGCTTCCTGCGGATTCCAGGCCACACAGTTAACGTCCTGGCTGTGGGCTTTAGGCACGTGAGCAGAAAGGTAAAAGACGGGCTGGTCGGGGTCAGCAGGCGTATCTTCCTTAAAAATACGAATTCCATCATCTCCACATGCCGTCGCCAGGGCACCAGTCAGACGATCCCTATACATGAAGGAAGGTTATAAGATAAAGAAATAGGATCAATATAAACACTTTATTGTGAGAAAGCCTGTTATTTCAGGATTGTCACTTACTTTGATTAATGAGGTAATCAGGTAAAAATTCTAAACACTTAAAGTGGATTTTAACAAACAATCGATTATAAAGAGGTTTTTAAGACTAAAGAAATTTACAAATATCAAAGATTTTAAGACACGCATTACAACAAAGCAAACTGACAACTAATCAGTACTTGCTGAGAATGTCAATTTTAATGATTTTTTTTGTATAACTGTACAATCAAACATAACTGCAAAATCATGACCCTAATTTACTGGTTGTAAACTTTAAAGACAAAAGAAGACTCACCATGCAACATCATATATCGTACGGCTGTGAAACCCAGACAGAGTACACACACACTTCCACGCACCATCAACAGAGTCACCTGCAACAAGGCCAGACATTGAGAAGAACAGATGTTTAAGTGGGAAAGGCCTGTACAATTCCTTACTGCAGCTCAATTTTGCAAAAAAAATCTTCTGTAATTAATTAAGTGATCGTCTTAATCACAGTTTGCTCTTACCATCTCCCGGTGTGCATTCCTTCCATATCTTCACAGTGCGATCATCACTACAGGAAGCCAGTCTCTGTCCCTCTGGGTCAAAGGAAAGACTCCAGACTGTTGACGTGTGTCCCTCTAAAGTTGCTCGGCACTCCCAGTCGTCATCCTCCTCTTTATAAATGCACACCTTGTTGTCATAACTGGCTGAAGCCAAGAGCTGCAGAAGAGGAAATATATTAGAACTGCACAAGAAATTTTTAATTAAAAGACACTCGGGCTGATTAACAGCCTCTTCATGTCGTAAAAATGCCTCCTTGCACCCTACAGAGGTGGTGCAATGATTTATGGAGAGAGACTATCTGGTTTAAATAATAGTTTTGTGTCCTGAGATGGGCTCCAGTATCCTCCTTGACCTTGGTTAGGATATATGGCTCAGATGATGGATGACTGAATGGAAGACTAGTTTTGAAGATGCATCTTGAAGTTGGGAGAAACCTTTGAAAACGTATCTTTTTTTTTTTTTTTAAGACGAACTAATGTATTTTTTAAAAGCTGTTTAATACAAAAGGATAACAGCCAGCTAAGGTTATTGCTGTCGTAGCCACATAACTATAGTAACGGTCTTCAAATCATTGTCAAGGAGGAGAACAAGTTACTCAAATGACAAACAACTAATCAGGACATGCTAAAAGCTAAAGTTAGCAAGGTAGCTGGTTATCAAAAGCCCTAAGCTCAGTTTTAATTGTCTCTAGTGTCTAGTTTGTGCTGCAGAATAAAGCATCCCAGCTTTGTTTGCCAGACATGGCAAGACTTATACTACTGCTAGCTCGTATTTATTAGTCTATAGCTAGGACACATCGAACGTCGATTAAAAAAAACAAAAAGATGATCTGAACGAATGGTTGGGTAGGACTTTTTGTTCAGTAAGGTGTCTCTTACTGAATACAATCATGGCATCCTCCGTTATGACTTGTAAGTCAGTAATAGTACAAACGTTGTTTAAATACATCTAATAGGTTTTTTAGAATAGTTTATAATAACGAGTCGTAGTCCAATATTCTACTGGAACTTTATGACTGGCTATTGATGGGACAGAACAACAGAAACGTTAAACAAGAGACTGGTCTTGTAAAGACAAAGTGTGAAGACGTTACTGCAGGCTTCTATATTATCATGTGAATGAACAATTTTCCACATGATCAACTTGCCATTGTCCTGAACGTAGCATGACACACCAAGGATTCTAATGATTGTATGATGTTTGCGTCATGCATGGTGGGTATTGTAATGTTGTGGGGTACAATATTTTGCCTGTAAAAACAGGACGATAAAATCTTGTCATCCCACAAAAGTTAAATAAGCTTAACACATTATTTTTTATCTGCAAATTCCTTTAACACATTGCAACTGCAACAAGTGAAAGTGACCATTTTAACAAGTTACCATTTTAATCAGTTATAATGATTCTGTCCATAGTTTAGTACTAAGCAATATCAACATAAGTATATTTGGTTATAATGGTAAAATGTTGCTAATGCAACAAATTATCATGAACAATTATAATTATTCTGTCCATATGGCTTAGTGCTAAATAGGGGTGGGCGATATACCGGTAGACACCATTAACCGGTAGAAATTTGTCAACCGATAGAGATTTTGATCTATCGTCTTAATCGCAATAGAGATCACGTGACGTTGCACGTTAGGTACTGTAATTTCCGGACTATAAGCCGCACCTGAATATAAGCCGCACCAGCTAAATTTGGGGGAAAATACAGATTGTTCCATATATAAGCCGCACCCGACTA
>JBBJLR010000018.1:7325121-7338742 GCA_037577145.1 Brachypetersius gabonensis
TAAATAAAATTACATTATATAAAACAGTTTCTTTGTGTTTTAATTTTTATTTATGCATTTCCAGATACAAATTTCTAAATTGTGATATAAAATTGTGATAGAAGATTTTTGTTATATCGCCCACCCCTAGTGCTAAAATACAGGTAAGGTTCATCTTCTAAAATGCACAAATTGTGTACAAATCCGTTACTTTATTTTCAGTTTATTTCTAGAGTGTTAACAACCGCTGTAAAAAGGTAAACAGTAACGTTAACATGAACAAAAACAGCCTTACCTCTTGTGTGGGGTGCCAAACTACGTGTTTCACATCCTGTGTGTGTGAATTTACCACACTCATGCACTCGTACTCATCCTCCTCATCCACTAAAGAGAGTAAAAGTCAATTATTACAGGAATGGAAAATACATTACTGCCTTAGAGTATATTTTAGCTTCTTTATATGACTTATTACACTGTAAAATAAAAACATTTATATGTAAAAACAAATATTTATATTCATTGTCTGAAAGTTTATTTTGCACAGTCAAGCAGAGAACCTGCCAGAAAAAGCATTTCACTTACACTGCAAAAACTACAACTCTGATCTTGTCATCGAACAACCAGTGGGGGAATTCTCGCTGGCTAACCAGACAAGTTCCCACAAATCAGAATGTATTGTTTTGGGGTTGTTTTTTTTAAACACCATGATAAATTCATACTGGCCCTTGTGCTTCACTGACCTGGCTTTGTGCTTTAAATAGTACAGATTATTAGTTGCCACAACACACACCAGCAACAGAGCTTATAATTCATTTGATAAAATATTTATACACTTTGTTTAAATGTTGACCCTTTGACAAAGTATGCTTTTGACAGTGTACTCATACTTTTGCTTATGAATAATTTCTCTCTTGCCAGAAACATTTACATTTACGGCATTTGGCTGACGCTCTTATCCAGAGCGACGTACATCAGTGCTTAAGAAGTCCACGACTGTTTCTTACCTGGAAAACAGCTTAAATCTGAGTCAACTATTTAACCAAGATACTGCAGTCAGAGCATCTATACAACTGTCAAATAATAATTGGCCAACACTATACATAAGCCATAGAGAAGAACAACGTAAGCCATAGAGAAGTCAAGGGAATTTCAGAAACAGAGCTAAGATAAGCAGTCATTTAAGCTGCAAGCGAGAAAAAATAGAACCGTCTGTACAAACCTTCCCATATCCACACACTCTTATCTCTGCTGCAGGTGGCTAGCAAATTGCCAGATGGGGCCCAGGCCACACATTTCACTTCATTCTCATGTCCTTCTAACACTGTAAGGCACTAAAAAAAAGATACAGTCTCAGACCAGTAAAGCAAATATATTCTACTGTTACATTCTGCACATTTTACAGATCTTGGTCCTGTTTGTAAAGTAATATTTGTTTATTTGTACATTTTATATATACAATTTGTATATTTTATTACCTTAGTTTAGCCTTTTCAAATGTATCTTTAATGTATATTATTTGATGACTTTATTGCACTTGTATAACTATGGATGTGACAGACAAAGAATCTTGATACAGCCAGTGCAGCTCAAACCTGAATGCCTAATACAGCATAACATGTGACTAACAGATCACAGTTCTTACCTTTATATCATCACTGTTGTGGCCAAACTCTAAATATTTTAGTCATTGTTAATATAATTCAAAAACACCTGCTGCCCTTCACATTGTACAAACATTTCATAATGAAAGGATCACTGGAAAGGGAAAAAGAAAACGTCTTCAACTTTCATTGTTAGTACAGATTTGTTTTCTTTTCCTAAAAAGCACTTCTGCATTGACTATCTAGTACATGTGTTCTTTTACCTCAAAATCATTCTCTTTCTTCTTCCAGATGCAGGTGGTGGCATCAAAGCTGGCTGATGCAAGGTAATTCCCACAGGGCGACCAAGCAACCTTCCGGACAGTCCTCTGGTGTCCGTCTGACAGCACACACTTACACTCCCAACTCTCTCCTGCATCACCAAACCAGGACATATCAATTCAAATGCACATCCAAGACCATTTTGCTGTCAAAGGTTCGTCTCTATTGTCACTACATGATTATTAAGGTACTTTAAACCTTAGGCATCAGAAGTGAGAAACGAAAAACTACCTTGAAATAAATGGAAAACCTTTTCAGGATATAAGAAGTAATGGTGATATATTCCAATAGAACAGGATGAATTAACTCAATTAAAAACTAGTTTGGCTAGTTTGTATGATCTAATTTGCACAACTGATGAATACAATACTATGGCGGAATTTCTCTGAGCCTATAATATTGAAGAGTAAAACACCAAACCCAGGGCTGCTTTGTTGGATAGATATAGTGTCGCCACACTGAATCCTTAACTGTACACACACAGTCACCTGACCCGAACTTTCTGACCCGAACTTTCTGTGTGTGTCAGAAAAAAAAGTTTGTGATGAATGTTAATGGTGTGTGTGAGGAGGGAGGACAGTGTGTGGTGAGTAATGAAGGTGTGTGTGTGAAGACAGCGTTTGGTGAGTGTTAAAAGTGTGTGTGAGGAGGGAGGACAGTGTGTGGTGAGTGTTAAATGTGTATGTGAGGAGGGATGGCAGTGTGTGGTGAGTAATGAAGGTGTGTGTGTGTGAAGACAGCGTGTGGTGAGTGTTAAAAATGTGCGAGGATGAGGGACAATGTGTGGTCAGTATTAAAGGTGCGTGAGGAGGGAGGACAGTGTTAAAGGTGTGTGTGTGTGTGTGTGAGAGGAGGGATGGCAGTGTGTGGTGAGTAATGAATGAATGAATGTGTGTGTGCGTGTGGTGAGTGTTAAAATTGTGTGTGAGGAGCAAGGACAGTGTGTGGTGAGTGTTAAAGGTGTGTGAGAAGAGGGAAAACAGTGTGTGGTAAGTGTTAAAGGTGTGAGTGAGTGAGTGAGGAGCAAGGACAGTGTGTTGTGAGTGTTAAAGGTGTGTGTGAAGAGGGAGGACAGTGTGTGAGGAGGAAGGACAGTGTGTTGTGAGTGTTAAAGGTGTGTGAGTGAGGAGGAAGGACAGTGTGTTGTGTGTAAAGAGGGAGGACAGTGAGTGAGGAGGGAGGACAGTGTGTTGAGTGTTAAAGGTGTGTGTGAAGAGGGAGGACAGTGTGTGAGGAGGAAGGACAGTGTGTTGTGAGTGTTAAAGGTGTGTGAGTGAGGAGGAAGGACAGTGTGTTGTGTGTGAAGAGGGAGGACAGTGAGTGAGGAGGGAGGACAGTGTGTGTTGAGTGTTAAAAGTGTGTGTGAGGAGCAAGGACAGTGTGTTGTGAGTGTTAAAGGTGAGTGTGAAGAGGGAGGACAGTGTGTGAGGAGGAAGGACAGTGTGTGTTGAGTGTTAAAGGGCAGTGTGTGGTGTTACCTTCTCTCCCCCAGACACGGACGGCGCGATCCCCCCCACAGGACGCCAGCAGAGTCCCCTTCGGGCTCCAGGACACGTACCAGCAGCGCGAGTCCGGGTGCGCACTCAGCCTGTGCACCAGATCTAGAGAAGCCTTCATGTCGGCCTGGGACCCCGTTTATTCTTATTCCGTTATTTTATCTGATGTACGCCTTCCTTCCTTCCTTCCTGATCGTTTCTTCTCTTCTTCTCCTTTTCTCCTGAACACCCTCCAGATCAGCGCCGCCCGCAGGACGCGGAGAAGTCAGTATAGAACACTGTGTACACACACAATATAACAGTGTATACATACATCTACATACATTCACACTGTATACACTCAATTATATATAAATATTAGTGACTTTCTTCGCTTTTTGTCAAAAAATAATGGCAGTCAGACAACTGTGTAAATTGTGCAAAAGAGCGAATGTTTTTTTCAGAACGTCACATTACAGGAAGCGGAAGTGTGAGAGGAGACAGGGCTGTAGCTCGGAGGTGTCTTTGTTTTTATTTCGGTTTTCGGTGTAAAACAGAGGAATGTGGCAATTTTAGGACAAAAACGGCAGTCGGAGGTGAAAAGAGTGTGACAGGAGTCGAACAGCAGTCGGTTTGGAGGTTAATGTGAGTTTTGAGTGCTGTGAGAAGCGTTTTCTTTGTGTTTCTTTTTAAAGCCTCTGATCAGCTGCTCCCAGTTTTGGCCGTGACGGAGCTTCACTTATCCCTGATGGCCTCCACCGTGTCCGGCTCTGACTAACCAGCGTCTATCTGTTCATCATAGGTAGGTTTAAAGTAAAGTGTCCCCTTATAGACACACCTGGACAAAACATACCTCAACACACCGTGTGAACAAAGTGAAAAGCTTTCTCTGTATTTAACCCATTCTCCAAATGAAGAGGTTGGTCGCCCAGGGGGAAGCTACCTTGCTCTGCTTTTGACGCCTTATTGGTCCTGGGATTCGAAACCACGACCTTCTGATCGCAGAGGCAACCTGCCTAATCACCAGGACCCCCAGCTGCCCCAAGAAGGAGCAGGGAAAATGATCCTACATTGGCCACTAAACAGTCTTCATCGATTGGAACTGTTTTGCATCTGAAAGATCCCTAACTGCTCCTAACAGCCACACTTCTTTCTCAAAATATTCACTTAAACCATGGCCAAGAGATCAGTTAGCGCACACGTCAAGCATATTTTTTGTTAATTACTCTGTTGATTAAGTTGAAACAAATACAAGCAAACTACGTTACTGCTTTAAAGGTAGGAAAACTCAAATAAAGAAAGGGGCAGGTGGTGTAGAGTAATCAGAATCTGAAAACTTTATTGGTCTTGGAGGAAATTACTTATGTTATACCTGCACAGAGACACAAAGGCAAGAACAATATAAATATATAGATATATAAAGTATAAATATAAATATATAAAGTATAAATAAATCTAATAAAAAAAAACTTAAAATGAAATGTACTATGCCATATACACAAATGCTGGATAAAATACTGTAGATAATTAACATGTAGTTAAGTGAATTACTAGTGACATAAATTATGGTTAGAAGTAGGGGGTGTGGTGCCTCTAGACCAAGAGGTCATGGGTTTGAATCCTACCTTCAGCACAACACCAATGGGTTCCTGAGCAAGACCTGTAATTAGGGATTGGAAGTCGCTTTAGATAAAAGCTTCTGATAAATGCCATAAATGTAAGAACATTATTGAATGTAGTAGAGATCAGTAGTATGTGAGTAATGACACAAGTGGTAATAAGAATAGAATACTAAATACACACAGAAAAATTCAAATATTTCCACAATACACATGGCTAATCTTGACATGCAGAGATAGCCGGTTCATCAAGTCCTTGAAAAAGGCAGACCAATCATAAAGGGGTTGCTTTATGAAATCTGAATGTCTAATGTGTTATGATACCAGTAACTGCCTTACGTTTCAAAAAGTATGTATTAAAATGTTTATAAAAATGTCTTAATAGATCTGATCACTGCTCAGATGACCCAGTGAAGTATTTAGGTGGAATTGAGCAGCATTACTTGAATCAGTTTTAACTACATTGGCAGTCAAACAGAACCAGTGTCAGTTGTATATAGATGTTTAGCAGCTTTTTTGATGTGTTGATCTTTGATCTGTTTTCTTAAAGGAGGAAAACCACACAGATATTACAGCAAGATAAAGCCAGATTCTTCCCAGCTCATTACATGACTCCATTGAAAAAAGTCTTCTGGGCCTACTTTGGAAAATGTGTGAAGAAAAAAAAAAACAACAGTTGTTAAACAGAAGGAGGCTTTTCATGGTGTCTTCAAGACAAAAAAACAAAACATTTCCTATTTTGCCTTAATGTTTGTTAGTGTTTGTCTAAAAATAATGCATGTTTGTTTGTAAGGCATGTTAGGAACTGCTCCCCCCATGTTGTTCTTTGCTCTCCATTTATAGTGGGTGGATTTTTTCCACACACATTTCCAATGTAGGCCCACACGATCTCAATTGGTTTCAAATAATGCTTGAATGGCATGTAATGAGCTGGAAGGCATCTGTCTCTGTCGTGCTGCAGTATGTTTGTTGTAATAGTTTTCCTCCTTTTAAATAAATGAACCAATTAGGGACAAGAGATTTCTTGATTTCCATATTGGGCCAATGTTTACAAACCTGTTAGACTTTTCTGATGTGTGTACGTGTGTTAAATCATTCAGCAACACACTGTTTAACTAAAATCAAACAGGAGCACATCACTCAGTATTCTCTTTTAATCAGTATTCTCTTTTAATCAGTATTGTCCACAATTTCACATTGCTAGGGCCCTAGAATTAAGGTTTAATCAATCAAAAAAATCAAGATATTTATGCATTCTAGAGATATGATCAGTTTCTAAATTGACTTATGTTTTAGTCAACAATGCCATGTAGCATCTCTTGAGGGTGTTTCATGATCCACACAAGTCAAGAAGATTAAGTCAAAAAGAATTGTTCACACACTGGAGACATTATGATGGGTTTATTTTGTCTTCACTGCTTCCCACAAACCTTTTCCACCCATTTTCCACTGAAGCTACACTGTGGGTTTTAAATTGTCCCTGAGTTTGAAATTCCTTCAAGTGCACAGACAAAACAGAATATCTGAAAATGTCTCCAGTGTGTAATCTGTGCTTGGGAGCAATTCTTTTTGACCTAATAATAATGAGAACTGTGAATATTAAGAAATTGGTGTACACTTTAAGGTGTGAAGTCATTTATAAAAAAAAAAAACATGCTTAAATATAAAACACCTGAAAGTGTTTTTTAAGAGCTTCACTGTAGCAGCAACCTGTCTGTAACATGTGTGTTCTGTACATCTAAAATGTTTTTAATTACTCATCCTCTTATGTTTGTTTCCACAGTATTTTTCTAGACTATTGTCTGCTGCTTTGAGCCTCGTCCTGTTTGGTTGTGACCTCCGTGTACTCACATCATGTACGCCCCACCGGGACCTGCTCTTCCAGGAACCCGTAGGAGGAGAGGTGGAACAGCACTGCCCAAACAGCCTGAGCGGAGTCTGGCCTCTGCACTGCCTGGGGCTCTGTCCATCACTGCCCTGTGCACAGCCCTGGCTGAGCCTGCCTGGCTGCGGGTACATGGGGGAACCTGCCCCAGACAGGAGCTTGGAGTGGCTGACGTTCTGGGATACATAGATGAGAAACTTATGAAAGGTTTCCATGCATTTGTTTTACACTTTTACAATGTATACTAATTATTAGAAACATTATGTTGAACAGCGTAGTATAATTTAGTCTACCATAATAATGTAAAAATCAGCTAGCTGGTCCAGTGCACTTAGAAGAATTGTAACTGAAGAGAGAAAGAAGCTAGCATTATAATACAGTCATCAGCCACTTTTTGTTTTTTAAAACCACTGACCTTGCAGGCTCTCTTTGCTGCACATCTCTTGCAGTCTTTCATCAGTGGTGAGTTTCTGAGCACACAAATGCTATTAAGCTAGATATTTTTGGTAATATTTGGCAGCAGTGCTGATGTAAAAACACCACAGTTTCTGATACACCCAGTGCAACATACAACATACCAATACCAGGTCAGTGATAAGTGGGTGATAACATATATAAGTGTAACTATACACCTATATAGTGAAATAATAATATTACTGAACCTAATGATGAGTGGCTAGAAGGTGGAAGTACAAGGCAGATGTTTCTAAAGTGGCTGGTGAGTGTAGCTCTGTACATGTTATTTGTGTTTAACTGTTGTTTATGACTGAAGCTCACCTTACTCAAGCAATGTGGTTAAGTCAACACTCTCTTTTTTTGGTACAGACTATTGTATTAACTCTCAGACCATCCTGCTACTGCGAGTTATTGCTGCCTTCTGTTTCCTGGGCATTTTATGTAGCCTGACTGCTTTTCTACTGGATGTCTTTGGGCCCAAACACCCTGCTCTCAAGATTACACGTCGATATGCCTTTGCTCACATACTTACAGGTATTTAGTACGTCACTGTGTTACTGCAATGCTTATTCAAACGATTGGTAAAAAATCTTTAAGACCTTTAAAATGTTTCTTATATGCTGACAATCACAGTTGCAATTATAGAGAAATTTGACAGTAATATTAAATTATATTATATTATTTTGACCCATAATTATTTGCTTTTGTTGGCCAGTGAGGCTGCAGGTTTTTAGACCAAACTGGTACGAGAACACACAGTTCTGCTCTATATAGTGACCCACTGATATATTCCTTGGCCCTTGATTTTTATCAAACTTGATTACATGAACGAGCAAAATGCCAACTCATCTAGAACTGTTTTTGGCTCTAGGATGCTTTAAGATGCTCCAAGCATTGCTTGGTTAGAGAGCATATTTGCATACTGAAGTATTTTGCAATATTATATTATTGTAGTATTACCAAAAAAACAGTATCACACAATAATGTGCAGCTCTTATGATGTTTGAGGGATGTAATCTGAACAAATCTCTACTTTTTGTCATTCTGCAGTGCTTCAGTGCGCCACTGTGATTGGCTTCTGCTACTGGGCCTCAGAGCTCATCCTCTCTCTCCAGCAGCAGCACAAGAAGTATCACGGCTCGCTCATCTACGTAACCTTCGCCATCAGCTTCTACTTGGTGGCTGGAGCCGGAGGAGCATCTATTTTAGCCACGGCCGCAAACCTGCTCCGTCATTACCCTACAGAGGAAGAGGAGCAGGCCCTAGAGCTCCTCTCAGAAATGGAGGAGAGCAGTGAAACTTTCCCTGCTGACTACGATATTGCCAACCAGTTTCAGCCTCCACCTGCTTACACACCCTGATCCAGCATCCAGAACCAGCATCCATTTCTTTCATGCATATTCCCCCATGCTTCAGGTACCTCTATCAGCCTCCAAACAAATCATGGACTGAGTGACATGTGGCTTTTAATTGCCAAGTCATAGATGACCTACGTAGGCCTAATACTTAAAATATCATATGAAAACATTGTCCCATGTCCATGCACATACTTAAGGTAGCATTTCTGCTGTTGCTTTGGTGCATGGAGCAAATTGATGAGTGTCGTTGCGGCACTGCCTCTAGAATTGCTGGGCTCCATGAAAGGTAAATCTTGCAGTAGTTTGCATGTATATGCCAGTAAAGCCTGAGTCTCATCCAGAACTCCTTGAAAAAAGTTCAGTCTAAAGTGACATGCTTTTACATGCACTAATGTAAAATGGAGCGTTTCAACATCATGTGTTTTGGCATACAGTTTTATGGCTGCTTTCTCTGGGCACTTTAAATTGTGGGCTTTCCATTTCTTTTGCATATTTTCCTGTTTATTTCCACAGGTCTGTCAGCTCCTCTTTACATTCCGCCTGTACAGCGCCCCACATGTTTTTGTGGTCCTATTATCCTAAATACCCTCTTTTTAGTTTGAGTGTAGTGCTGTTCAGCGGGTTATATGTAAAACTGCTGATTTGGCCCAGACTGGTTGGTCGCTGTATAATGCAGATGTTGCATGAACATCTAGCCTGCCAGTGGCCTGATTCAATCAACTGACATTTTGTTGATTTCCAAGTTGCCCACAGGATATTATTGGTTTCTTTTATAGACACTGGTAACTTATTGGTGTCCAGTATATGATATTTTAGATGTATGTTTCGTTTCATTATTTAATGGTGGTGTATAAATCATCATGATTAAATTTTAGTTTGAATGTTTGGCAGACTTGCTGGAGATAAATTTCAAATTGAGCCTTCACCAATATATTTGCAGGGTTTTTTTTAATGTCAGCAAGTTCATTCCTTTTAGTGTCTTATAAATAAGTTTTATAAATTATGTCCACTAGCTGGTTAGTTATTGAACGACTTTCAAGAAAATGCACATACACCCCTGAGAGCACAGGCTATTTATTTCACAATTTTTTTGTATATTATTAATAATTCAGCCACACATAGTCAGCATTTACTACGCTGTGAGGGGCAACCAGTTTTATCCAATATTTCAACTGTAATTTGGAAGTGTTACAGTTTGCCAACTTATTGTGAGCGTGTTCTTTATTCATTTGAGGTTTTAATGATAGAGCTGTTTATCCTTTTTTTGTGTGTGTAATTTCTGTGCTCTGGTAGCGTTGGTGCGATTTAGGATGTCCAAACCTGCCACACCATCAAACCAATGCAAATTATAAACCATGGGTTTATTTACACTTTCACAGCCTAATTTAGCAAGATCTGCTTAAGTCACTTATTAAGTAATTTTTGATAATGTGCACAGTCACGGCATGCCCTGACAATTTGATACCGTACTTGTATTTACTCAGTCTGATTTTACACTTTTTTTCCTCTTTGATGTTGGTTTGGTTTTGTGAATGTTCTGCTATGTTTCTCTTTTCATTTCTGTAGCTGTATCATTACCATGTAAAAATGATAAATAAAAGATTTGGTGATGTTTTGTGGTAACCTTGATTCTGTGGCTGGCACTTTGTTCATCTATACGGAAGAACAGGAATCCACAGCTGCTGCTGGGTCTCTAAGATTGCAGTTTGTGGAATACATTTTATTTTTCACAGGCAGCCAGTTTCTCTTTTGTGGGTGGTTTTCAACAGAGCAGAATAAAAGAACAGACAGAACTTTAATGTTCCAATGTCTTATATAATCCTGCAGTGGGATGGTAAAGTTACAGGACTTTCTGACAGTGACTTGTGTACGTCCATGATGTGAGCCACCATAAACAGCCAATAAAGAGCTCAGATCACTCAGTAGCCAGATTGCTAACATCCTACTGCCTGTAAAACCTACTATAGAACCTACTATTTTTTTTTATTTATGTCATTTTACTTTCTATAAAACTGGAATGAGTATAAGCATTGATTGTACATCCGCAGTTTAATTTGTTATTTATGCATATATTTGTAACTCTTCACATTGTATTTTATATTGGTGTTCTGTTATGTACACAATTATAAACATTTATATAATGGGGCGGATAAAAATGAATCCGATTATTTATCAGTGAGCCTGAAAAGCATTGTGCTTAGACTTTACTTTGTCCTCAATGCTGCTGAAGATGTCTATATTCTTCACTAAACTATTGTTCACAGTTGGTCCCCGATGCAGTGAAGGCTTCACTTCAGAGGTTTTCTGTTGTGTGTGAGGACTGTTAATTTGGACATCACCGTCTACAGAGCGATGCACATGTTGGAGGTATATGAATGAGTTTTGAGTCACCCCTGATTTCTTTTTTTTTTTTTTTGCCAATAAACAATAGGTATGGACAGAGGTTTATTACATGTGCAAACACACATTAATACAGTTTATAGAGCATTTGTATAATTCTAACAAGCTTTTAAGTCAATATTTGGTTTAGACTCTATTCACAGCCTGATCTGTCTTAAGCATTTAGGTCTTCAGCAATAGTTCATCAGGCATCACCAGATAAAGTTCACTTTTACTGCACCGGAAATGTGTTTGTGATTGTTGTTATGCTGCAAATCAGAAACCTTTACTGATCCCATAAGAAATTTCATATACACCTCTAACAGGTATTGGGACTCTAACCTGTTTGCCCGTTACTTCCAGGGAAGGGCTTCAGCACACCAAGATATTCTGAACACCACCATACTTCCGACTTTGTGGATACATAAAGACATGGTTGGATGAGTTTGGTGTGGAAGAACTTGACTGGCCCACACAGAGCCCCGACCTCAACCCTGTCCAACACCTTTGGGATGAACTGGAATGGAGATTTGCGAGCCAGCACTACAAATAAATGCTCTACAGAATGAATGGGCACAAATTCCCACAGAAACTCCCAAATTTAAAGAAGAGTGGAGGCTGTTATAGCTCCAAAGGGAGACCAAAACCATATTAAAGTCCTTATAGGTGTAATTGTCTGGCGTCCCAATACTTTTGTACACGTGGTATTCCGAAGCGCCTCTCCTGTTGCTACGGCAACACACAAGCCACCGAGAGATATTCTCAACCTCCGATATCAGGGTTTTGCTTCAGGTCTGGTACAAATTCAGTGTTTATAAACATAAGTACAACTAGACAAATGTTTTAGCTTGAAATTGGGTCGTCGATAGGTGTTTCTTCAGGACAGGTTCACTCAGGTAAAGCTATCGAACGACCAGGTAGTTAGCTAGCATAGTCAACTTTAGCACTGTAGCCATGAACCTGTTACCAGCAGAGCCCAGAGCCGCTATTTTACCCCCTTAAAAGTGGTTAAAATGTTCTTCGTTGAGGTTATGATGATTCCTTTGCGCTGTGTGCACATTTATGCGAATAGGAATGGTCTAAAGGAAAGAGCTGAAAGTGTAAGCAGCAGTTATTTCCTCGTTGAAAGGTTTTAATAGGACAGAATTAGGAGAAACATTAACGTTATGTCTACCAGCAACCTTCCACCTCTGAGGAATCTGCCCAGCTGGAGCAGGGTTGGGATCCTGGGCAGGGCCAGATACCCACGACTCCTTACCTCCACCTGTGTACCAGAAGGCCCAAGTGAAGAGAAAGAGAGTCCAAAGACAAGCCAGAGCAAGGCAGAGATGGATGGGACACGAGTAGCCTCCCTGGAGAAAGATATCTTGTTCCTCCAGCAGACACACAAAAGCACTCTGGAGAAATTGCATGAAGAAATTGAAAGTCTGAAACGCACCAACAAAGGTAAGCACAATCACTCTGGACATTTGTGGCACCTGTTTAGACACAGTGCCTAGTGCTTCCCAAGTGTAAATGCTGGCACTGCAGGTGGCACACTTGCACTGTTCATTAATGGGTTCCTCCTTTCCAGAGTTACAGTATAGGCTGATTATGGACTCACATCTTGATGCTCCAAGTGGTAACAAACAGTCGCACACAAAGTTTTGTACATTTGATAGTGCGTAATTATCATGATCTAAATGTGGTCTTTCTTATTAGAAACCAGTGCTACCAGTTTATATGAAAAGCATTTGCAAACTGGCATCATCAGGTAAAGATTCTACATTATGTTCTAAACATTCTCAAGAAACATCCTTGAATTGACTCACCATATGACCAAATGCATTTCATCTTGCTTGCTTTAGTTCTGAAGAGAAGGCAGAGACTGCAGTCCATACTGTAGAAGAATGTGGAAGCACCATCACATCTCTCCTTCCTCTGAAGATCCTCAGTGCTCAGTCCAGGCCTCCACGCACGCCATCGTTGCAGGAGTGTGAGGGCATCATACGGCAGCTCTACAATACCAATATCGTGCAGTCTCAGGAGGTAAGGCTTCATGTTTGCATATTGAAGACCTGCTCCAGCGTTTTGTGGTTCACCTCTATATCATCTGTTCTATGCTGGAGATTACTGTTGACAATAATGTCGCTGCTGTACTAGGAAAACAACTTTTGTCCAATGTATCAAACACTCGAACAGCTCAGTAAACAAACACTTTACCACTGGAATTCAGCAACAATTGCCCCATGACTTCTATCACTGGCTCAAAATCAGGATCTGATTGATCTGTCTTCACAAATTTTCTATACAGAAAACCCTCACTTTTACACAGATCAGCAGTCACGGATTCAGTCTCACACAGATTTTTTTCTGAGAACCTAACTGATAATGGTATGCGGAAATCCCCACATTAACACGGAAACTGCAAATATCTTCTGCCTCGCTTTTTTATATACAGTGGCTTGCAAAAGTATTCGGCCCCCTTGAAATTTGCCACATTTTGCCACATTACAGCCACAAACATGAATCTTTTTTATTGGAATTCCACGTGAAAGACCAATACAAA